>SDVV010034714.1:0-11143 GCA_016164225.1 Gammarus roeselii
ATGTAAATTTTACAATCCTGTTGTTAAACCTGGTTTTAATGTTATATGTTAATTAAAAAAACGATTACGGCCTCTCATCGTCGCTTGTGAAATGGTTTCAAAGGAAGATTCCGCTTTAAATAAAAGTTAAAATAAATTCTTTATATATGTTATCTTATCTGATACATTACAGTACTTGAAGAGTTAGCCTATTGATCTATTTATAAACCAACATCAAATTCAAGCCCAAGAGACATCATTTGAAGCAGCGTGGAAACTTAAAAATCGAGTGGAAAAAAGGTTGTATTTCTGACTCTGGTAGGTTTGACGTATTCAACAGACTATTCATTAATTCATCAAAAACTCCGGTGACGTTTGTAAGTAATAAGACACTCAACCGTCCCCCGAGTAGGAGGGACTTAAGCACGGGGCCGTGATTCGTCGTTGGATGTCTCAGCCAGAATAATGTCGTGGAGTATGTATTTGAACCAACGTCAAACTTTGACATGACATTTATACTCGAACAAATCTCACGACAATTTAGTTGGTCTTGGTAAGTTGGTGACTTTTATACTCAAAAGAAACTTATGGCAAGTCGGATGGTCTTGGTCTTATGATGTGGTTCCACACCACGGTCTTGTGGCCAGATTTCACAAAATTCCAAACGACTTAACATTCATTAATTCAAATTTTCAAAGGTCAAAGGAATCGCGTTGTAAACACGCTGTAAACACGCTGTAAACACGTGTGCACGTTTCCCGGTGTTGGGCAAATGTAAACAAAAAAAAATCAGCATATATTCAACTCCATTGTTAAACTTTGTGAAGATTTTATCAACATATCCAAATTTTAATATGTTATCATTATTCGAATAAAATTTTAGAATCTGGATTTGTTATTTGCAAATTACTACTGTAAAGATTTCAGATTATTATTCTACTGTTGACGGCCTGTCTTAAGCTAAACTTCCATTGATGTTGATTTCCAAATGAACAACAACGTTGATGTTCAAAATAAGCAACCTAATTTTGCGTAATCCATAGAGTCTTCTTGGGTTGCAGCAACGCTCTGGCCAATTACCCCGTGTGCTACTAACACCGTTGGCGACTTAGCACTCTCATCTCCATGAGAGCCACCCATTAAAGCTATCGCAAGTGCAAATGCTTCAGTTAACCGTCTCTTGATCCAAGCGGCAGTGATTGGTATCTCGCTGCCACTTAGGAATTAAGTAACGTTCTCTGGACCTGGAATGTTGCCTGGAATTACAAGATTCCCATTCTTGTTCCTTTAACTTGGTGCTATATTTACTGCTTTGTGTTCTTTTCTGTGTTGGATGCTCTCTTCCTGTATGTTTTCATTTATTTTGGTGCTTGAAAGTAAATCCCAACACCTTTTTCATCTTAACTATTTTTTGTATAGCTTAGCTCATATAATATCGATCCTATTGTTGTCACTGCTGAACTGTTTGTGGTAGGTCAGCAGTGTCCTAGCAATGTCGTAGTAGTTGGCTTGTGATGGGAGAAAAAGTTCATTCTAGAGGTTGTTTATTTTTGAAATATCACTAGCCCAGCCCAGATTTCCTCCCCATAATTTATTGTCTGCCAGCCGCTTGCAGTGCTTCAAAAGAAGCTTATTAGGTCGGTAAAATAAAATACCAGTGTTTGTGAAAGCGGGTATTGAATATATTAACTTCGTTATAATTAACCGAATGATGTAAGTCCGCTCAAAGAGAGTTGCAATCTTGATTTAAAAAAGTTCTTTGGAAACCGACGTTCGAAATGTTTTTAACTCTTCTGATTGCCGCATTCTTGCTAAACTTGTGATCCTCTCATTAAGGTGACCTACCCTTACCCATCGATTTATATCCAGTTTAGGTCACCACGTTTTCCGAGATTGCAACTTATAACACAAAGCAAGACCAATTACCTATAAAGAAACCCTACTGTGGCTATCCTAATAGTATTATCGTGACCTGACGTTTCCCAAAACTGGACATTTTATGTGAATGAACTGTAAACAAAATAAATTTCAGAGACGACGGGTTAGGATAATCATGCAGTTTAAATGCATGCATTGTAACTCGTGTCTAAGAAATTACATGCGTGAAAAAGATACTATATGATAGTTTGCAATAGTTCGTTACCGAATGGATGAATAAATAATTCAGCTTGCTCATACGGAACAGGAAAATGTTAAAGTCTCTCGGAACAGCAAATGCACCGCTTGCGCCTGTTATATTCAACTGTGCACTCTGTCCCGCTCCCATGACAGGAAGGACATTAAATATGGATGCAGGCTGCTCTAACAATATTTGCAGAAGTCTCCACTCACTGCAATACTACTCACCATCAAAGAGAAACTTTTTTAAATGATGAGGCCTGCCTCGCATGTTGCGCCGCATCATAATTTGCTTCATTTCCTCAGTCGAGGATTTTGCTCGCCTCATTTTTCCGACGATGCCTCCCGGACGCCTACATTAGTTGTTCACTTGGCGAGGATTATGGAGTTACCATTACCGACAGGACGGGTGAGCGGGAACTGTTAACAAGCCTGAGTGGGTTCAGGGCGTTAGGAGTGCGGTGTCGGAACACGTTACTTACCGTTGGGGAGCATCATGACGTGTAGCGTTAAGGGCACCACTGTGTCGGAACACTTTACGTACCGTTGCGGAGCTTTATGTCGTGTAGCGTTAAGGAACCACTGTGTCGGAACACTTTGCGTACCGTTGGGGAGCAGCATGCCGTGTAGCGTTAAGGGCATCACTGCGTTGGAACACTTTACGTACCGTTGGGGAGCATCATGCCGTGTAGCGTTAAGGGCACCGCTGTGTCGGAACACTTTACGTACCGTTGGGGAACATCATGCCGTGTAGCGTTAAGGGCATCACTGTGTAGGAACACTTTACGTACCGTTGGGGAGCATCATGCCGAGTAGCGTTAAGGGCACCACAGTGTCGGAACACTTTACGTACCGTTGGGGAGCATCATGCCGTGTAGCGTTAAGGGCACCGCTGTGTCGAAACCCTTTACGTACCGTTGGGGAGCATCATGCCGTGTAGCGTTAAGGGCAAAGCTGTGTCGGAACACTTTACGTAACGGTGGGGAGCATCATGCCGTGTAGCGTTAAGGGCACCACTGTGTCGGAACACTTTACGTACTGTTGGGGAGCATCATGCCGTGTAGCGTTAAGGGCACCACTGTGTCGGAACACTGTACGTACTGTTGGGGAGCATCATGCCATGTAGCGTAATGGCACCGCTGTGTCGTAACACTTTACGTACCGTTGGGGAGCATCATGCCGTGTAGCGTTAAGGGCACCGCTGTGTCGTAACACTTCACGTATGATGTGCTGCGACACATCATGAAGCGTTAGGAACACTGCGGCCAATCATTTTATACGACGTTAGGAACACTGTACCGGGACACTTTTAAAGGCGTTAGGAGTACATTGCCGGAACACATTCTGTAGTATTCAGAGCTCTGTGCCGGAACACGTTATACAGCGTTAGAAGCACTGTGCCGGGACTCATTACATGGCAATATACTGTACATATTATATAGGGTTCGGCACGACGTGCAGGAACACTTTGTACGGCGTATGGGAGAGAGTGCCGGAATAGTTTATACAGCGTTAGGTGCATAATGTCGAAACACTTCACAAGCCCATGTGTGCGCTGTGTCGGAACTCATTTAATCAAACTAAGAGTACCATGACGAAATCTCTTATAATACATGAGGAGCACTCCAGCCGGGGTACTTCACCAGGACACCGTAAGTCTGCTCCTAACGCTATATAATACTGCACACGATGTTCATAGTCTCGAAAGCCTTGAGCTTTTTGAACGATGAGTCACGCCTCCTCGGGATTTCAGCCAACAAACACGTGTCGTAACATCGTGTCGTAACACGATGTTATATAGCGTTAGGAGCACACTGACGGAAAACTTTATAAAAATTTCGGAGCAGTTCGGCTTAAGGCTGTCTGCATGTAACCATTATTGTATCATCGAGTGCTCCAACAAAGCGTTAAGAGCACCGCACGAGATGGCGGACGCCACTCAGTGAAGTCAATTATATGATCCTGATTTATCATTCTCTGACGTACTCTGCTTCAGAGTTAAATAGCTTTGGAAAGTGAATCTTTTAGTCGCTCTTAATTGACGGCTTAGCTGGCTGGAGCATTGAACTAGTTGGCGATGAGGAAGGGCATATCAAAGATGTCGACCCTCTTTTATTGAGCAGAAGTGCCTAAATCTAGTCGGGAATTGAGTTTCCCTAAACGGATTCTGATTCTCACCCTCTAAAACTAAAAGCATGCACTTAACACTTGTGCCAGGCTTACACCTCAAACCAGCCCTAACGCTGCACAACACTCCTCTATTTTGTGAAGAAACTATAAAATTCCTGTGTCTTGTGTGGGACCCTGTTGGATAAGTCGACGGGACTTATCTAATCGGGAACATCAATGAAGTTCGGTGCCAGCATGGACACCGGAATGACGTTGTTCAGAGCAATAATACGATCGCGCATGGACTACGGAGCCGTTGTCTACGGTTCAGCAGCCAAAACTACTCTCGACCCTCTCTCGACCATCGCAAACAATGCTTTGCGTATCACAACCGGCGCGTTCCGCTCCACCACAATCGAATCCCTGAACGTGCTCGCTAACGAGCTTCCGCTTCCGCTCCGGCGAGACAAACTTTCACTACAATACTATTCTAAGACTAGAAGTCTAATCAATAACCCAGCACTTAACCACATCACCAACATATCCGATAGCTCCTTTTCGCGGCCAAAAATAATATATGACCACCGTTTTCCTTACGTGTGGATAACCTACTGACATCGCTAAACATCAACACACCAACAAGGATGATCAACCCACCACCAGTCAACCTAGACCTGCAAGTGTAACATGAAGCAACTACTCTAACCAACGAGTACTGACAGGAATTCCTAAGACTACTTGTGGATGAATATTCAGAGCACCGTCATATAAATAATGACGGCTCCAAAACCGCGGACGGAGTGGGAGCTACCGCTGTGTGCGGGGACAACCCACTCTCGACCACCTTCCCGCAAGAGGCTGTTTGTTCTCTGCTGAGCTAGACGCACTCGAACTAGCCATCTCTATTGCAAGAACAGATCGTTTCCCCAAAAACGTCGTATTCACAGACAGTCTGAGTGTCCTCACCCAGATTAAAACACTGCACTACGAACATCCCGTTCTACGTAAAATGCAGCACTATCTTTTTGTGATGTCCGAGACAAGTCAGACAGTCGAATCCTGCTGGATCCCCGGACACGCGGGAATAAGAGGAAACGAATTTGCAGACTCGCTCGCTAAACTGGCATCTACACAACAAGAACAATTTTTTGCAATACATTACCGGGACTGGTTCCTTATAATCAACTCCCTTATAACATCCCGATGGGATGACATGTGGCAACAGAGTGGACAAAGAATGCTTTCAGTCAAGCCCTCAGTGGGAGAGTGGGAAACAAAGTTCACCAACAGAAAAGACCAAGTGTTCATCAACCGCTTGTGCACGGGACACACGGGGATAACTCACAACCACCTGATGGATGTCGACATGGGACCAAACGCGCCACCTTGCCCCTACTGCCACCAAGTGGCTATCAGCGTGAAACACTTACTGATGGATTGCAACGCACTTGCAGTAGCCCGACGAGCTTTCTTAAATCCGCCGTGCAACCTACAAAGCCTACTCACTGACCCAACCTACCGGAAAAAGCTTATCGCGTTCGAAAAACACACCGGACTATATGAAGCTGTCTAAAACTCAAACACCTGAGATAACAATACATTTATGTAGATATGCGTTAATTCTTTACTTTCTAGTACGCGCTAGTACGCAAATATGCCGCAATTGAAATATGTACTTGATTTCACCCTGACAAGACTAATCTTTTTGCACGCGAGGCCGTGCGAACTTACCTGAATCAGTGACGGCAGCGCCCTACGGGGGAGCCTATAATGACTCACGTTGAGGCTTCGGTGTTAATGAGGCTCAAATCAAATCAAATCCTTTATTGAGAGGCTTTGACCAGTGCCAGCAAATGATGTCTGCAGTTGCGTGTAATAAGGTAAATGTTCTAGTTTTTTCGACAAATAAATCCATATATTTTTGACCGTTAGCTGGAAATTGCTACAGAGTTAAACAACAAAGAAATAACAACTACACGTATAATGAAATTATTTCTGCAAAATTTTTGGTATGTTGCAAACCGAAGCGTGAAATTTATTTCAAAATTTCGTTATGCTACAGTATTTGGTATGGCAAGGAAAGGAATGGTTAGGAAAGGAATAGCGAGGAAAGGAATGGCGAGGAAAGGAATAGCGAGGAAGGGATCGGTGAGGAAAGGAATAGCGAGGAAAGGATCAGTGAGGAAGGGAATGGTGAGGAAGGGGCTGGTGAGGAAGGAAAGGGTGAGGAAGGCAATGGTGCGGAAGCGTATGATGAGGAAGGGTATGGTGAGGAAGGGAATGAATAGGAAAAGAGTGGTGAGTAAAGGAATGGTGAGGAATGGAATGGTGAGAAAGGGAAGGTCGAGGAAGGGAATGGTGAGGAAGTGAATGGTGAGGAATGGAATGGTGAGGAAGGGAATAGTGAGGATAGAAATGTCGAGGAAGGGAATGGTGAGGAAATTATTGGTAATGAAGAGAATGGTGATGAAAGGATTGATGAGGAAGGGAATCGTGAGAAAAAGAATAGTGAGGAAAGGGATGGTAAGGAAAGGAATGACTAGGAAGGGATCGGCGAGGAAAGGATTAGCGAGGAAAGGATCGGTGTGGAAGGGAATGGTGAGGAAGGGGCTGGTAAGGAAGGGAATGGTGATGAAGGCAATTGTGAGGAAGGGTATGTTGAGTAGCGGAATGGATTGGAAAGGAGTGGTGAGGAAAGACATCGTGAGGAATTGAATGGTGAGGAAAGGAAGGTCGAGGAAGGGAATAGTGAGGAAGAGAATGGTGAGGAAGGGAATAGTGAGGAAGGGAATGTTGAGGAAGGGAATGGTGAGGAAGGGAATGGTGAGGAAGGGAATGGTGAGGAAGGGGATGGTGAGGAAGGGAAGGTGAGGAAGGGAATGGTGAGTAAAGGAATGGTGACGAAGAGAATAATGAGGTAGGGAATAATGAGGAAGTGGATGGTGAGGAAGGGAACGGTGAGAAAATGAATGTAAATGAAGAAAATGGTGAAGAAGAGAATTGTGAGGAAGGGAATCGTGAGGAAAGGAATAGTGAGGAAAAGAATGGTGAGGAAGGGACTGGTGAGGAAGGGAATGGTGAGGAAAGGAATGTCGAGAAAGAAATTGTGAGGAAGGGAATGGTTAGGAAGTCGTAGGACAGAGGAGATTCACGTGTTCTGAGGTGGTTTTAGACACATGGTGAGGATGGATGATTGGTGTGTGAGAGAAAGGGTGAAGCAGGTGGAGGAGAGTGGGTGGAGGCGTAGAGGAAGACCGAAGTATAAGTATATGGAAGCAGGCGTTAGAGAGGAGAAACAACATTGAGGAGGTAGCGAGAGAATAAACAATGCCAGGGTGTGTTCTTTGCAAATGCCCAGACGAGTTTACAAAGGCTTACAAGTGTTTACAAGTGTATTAAGACAATAAATGGCACCATAACCATAGCCCAAAACTAGGTTGCCTTTTAATAGTAGAGATTTGTTCTGAAGTAAAACATCAGTGAGAGCATCATGTGTCTGTTTAATTCTGTGTTAAAGAATCAACAAAGGAAATGGTTGTATGAGAAATAATATTTAACGATGATACTCGAAGCAACCCAAAGTAGCACCCGAAGAAATAGCCACCGACCCACGATGTCGATTTGAGATTGTCTCAGTTTCATTCATCGCCAAACCAATAGTGCCCGGTGTTATTGCTGGACACTGGTGTGCAACGAGCAGGTATACCAATGCTTGGCACCATTTTACCCGTACTGGTGTTGATGCCAGACACTATTTTTATTCAATATACTGGTACTTATGCCGGACATTGTATCTGAAGCGTGCTACACGAGGATGCTAATTGGCGGTGATTCTGTTTGAATTTGTTGAGCTGTGACTTGAACGTTTCGATAGTTTTGCTGTTCACAACTTCTCTTGGTAGCTTCTTCCATTCATCGACAACTCATTACGGGTAGAAGTTTCACGTTATGTCGATTGTGAAATGCTTACCAACGATTACACAATAATTATTATAGGTCAATCAGTTGGCATCAAGAGTGAAAAGACTCGTTCAGTCGAAGTTTTCCTTTCCTTTCATATCAAGCACCTGATGAGGATCTTTGATAGAGTTTGAAAATGTGCACTTTCATTATATATTTCAAAATTATTTTATAGTTTTTTTTTCATTGATCATCTATTGAACTCGTAAGGGAGTTACTTAATTTCATTGTTTGCTTCTTTTCGTTGCTTGCTACTTTTTAGGTCGCTGCTAATGATAACACCCAGACCTCTCTCATCGGTGACTGGTATCAGTCTCTTTTCGAACATGGAATATTCGTGTTTGAAGTTGCGATGACCTACGTGCCTAATTTACATTTGCCGACATTAAACTTCATTTTCAACTTTCCTGACCGATCAACAATTTTATTTAAGTCTAATTTGATCTTCTGACATTCAAGTTCTGTTTTCACTTTTCCTTCTATCGTGGTTTTGGATGAAACCTTGCTAATGTTTGATAGCACGTAATTATTGAGATTGTTTATGAATATTGTGAAGAAAACTGGACCTAACACGAATCCTTGAGGCACGCCACTGTTAACATTACCCATGTGAAAGAAACTTCGTTATGTACTAACTAAACATCTGCAAGGGACTTTATTGAAAGCTTTTTTGAAAACCGAAGCATAAGATATCAAGTGTAGATTTCGCGTGCGTAAATTATAATTCAATTATCAGAAATGTACAGCAGTTTTTTTAGAATTCTGTAATTTTATCCGTAAGTTAACGTTTCATCAATTTGATAATGAGGCGTAACTTATTAATCGGCAATTCCCGGGACATTTATATTGTATCCTCTTTTAAAAATTAGCGTGACGTTGGCTTCTTTTCATTGAGAAAGGCACTTTCCAATTGTGAGAAATTGAATGAAAATTATTGAGTGGGGTTTGACAATTTTGTCTGGAGTCTCCTCCAGTATTCTAGGATGAACTTGATCAGGATCTGAAGATTGTGTGATTCCCAATTTATCGATACATTAAATTGCCCCTGCTAGGAAAACGTTTAAGGTGCTGGGGACTTCAATTCACTTTTCACTATGATATCATGAGAATTGGGAATATCTCAATTCTCTTTCATTAATATAGAACAAAAATATTTGTTCGTTATCAACGGTCAGCCTGCGCTGTACAGTATCTGTGACCACTGTTCTCTCCTCGACAATGTTGACAAGACTATCGTCTTACGCGAACAACATTTTTGGCCGAGGTCATCAACTTTATAATAATGGGGAGGAGAGACCTCTGAAATCCGTTCCATTTGATATTCCCCTTCGCAAAAAAATTCGTATTTTTATCCGTATTTTACATTGCCTTCATTTTGTGGTTTGTGCACCATAAATTACTATTAAGTAGCAGACCCAATAGATGCAACAGCTTTAGACTAACTTTTGAAACAACAAACCGATCGAAATTCATTTCGCATACGGACTTGCAGATGTTTTGGAAGAAATTATATCATATGAGCTCTTTTCCATTAATTTTTCTGTAGTTATTACACCGAACAGGTTTTAACATTCATTTCAATAATGATGATTACATTGCCTAAAAATATAAGTACAAATGTTATGTACATGGCCCTCTCATCTTTACGATCAACGATTTTTTTTAATGACCCAAAAGCCTCGGGAAGAGTTTCCACCGTTTACTTCCTAAGGTCCCCAAAAGATAGGATGACCCCTGGCCCCATAGCTCGTCAGAGGTTGTGGTATCCAGCCAGACTACTGCCGCCTCCACCCCTGCTGGAGTTACGGCCTACCCCTCTAACTCAATAAAAACCTAATGTCTAACTCCCCGAGTTGGTAGGCTTATTAACTAATTGTACACTCAGAGCATTGCCATGTTACTCCGCGAGTTCGAGCCTTTGTTTTGGCCAGAACGTTCCGCAAGGGTCCACAAATGCGGCAAATTACAAGTTTCACGTGCAGGAAGACAACAATAGGACAATTGGCCCAAACTAGGTTGCCTTTTGATAGTAAGAGGATTTGTTATTAAGAAAAACGTCTATGAGAGCTTCGAGTGCTATTTCTGTTTTTAAACATCAAGAAAGGGAACGGTTTACTTGTTTATCGGCGATTTAAGTAGAACTTATTGAGCCGCGACTTGAACGTTTCGATTGTATTGCTGTTTACAACCTCCGCTGTAAGTTTGTTCCATTCTTCGACAACTCTATACGTGAAGATATTAAGCGAGAAGTCGAGGGAGAAACGTTTCCCAACGATTTTGTATCCATTGTTCCTAGTCACGTCGCTTGTATCTAAAGTGAAATGACTCGCTTGGTCTATGTTTTCCTTCTCTTCATAATCTTCCACACTTTGATCATGTCGCCTGTGACTCGATGTATCTCTAGCGAAGAAAGATTGAGTTCACGTATCCTGTCATCGTACGATTTATTCCGCAGCGAAGGGACGAGTTTGGTAGCTCTACGTTGAACCTTTTCTAATATATTGACGCCATTTCTAGGATATGGAGACCAGAATTGAACGAAATACTTGAGATGAGGTCTAACAAATGCATTGCATAACTTGACCATACTCTATTTGTTTTGTACGAGATAGTGGGGGGACATCATACCAGGCATTTTGTTGCCTTTCTTGGCAGCATCGTTACATTGCTTGCTGCTTTTTAAGTCGTTACTAATGATGACATCTAAATCTCTCTCTTCGGTGAGGGGAATGAGTTTCTTTCCAGACATTGAATTTTCGTATTTGAAGTTATGAGGAATATTCAATTTCAGGTTATGAGGACCCTCTCACCCTCTCACCCTCTCACCCTCTCACCCTCTCACCGTCTCACCGTCTCACCCTCTCACCCTCTCACCCTCTCACCCTCTCACCCTCTCACCCTCTCACCCTCTCACCCTCTCACCCTCTCACCCTCTCACCCTCTCACCCTCTCACCCTCTCACCCTCTCACCCTCTCA
>SDVV010034715.1:0-11143 GCA_016164225.1 Gammarus roeselii
AGCAAAAGTCTACAACATCTTTTATGACACTGAAACCACGCTACGGTGACAACGTCTCGCTAATCTACTCGGACACCGACTCGTTGCTGCTCCGGTTCAAAGGTGTGGATGACATTGAGGCGGAAATGCGGCAATCTCCTCTGGCTGAATACATAACCGTCTACAACTATTTAAACAAAAATGTACGATGAAACAAAGAAAGGCTAGCTGGGGCTACTTTGCCATAACAACGAGCTCTACAATGCTGTACTAGGTCACTTCTCAGCAATCTACCACTGATAAATAACTGATCTACCAATGATAAATAAATATCACAGGTACAGTTGCCAAGAATGGGCCTGACATGAGTCTCAAAGAGTGTGGCATAAAAATCTTGGCATCTGATCCCTAACGACCTAAGTAAATCACTACAACGATGAGCAGCTTGTCGCATAACCTCTCTAACAAACCCATGGAACTGAAGACCGGCGTCCACAAGAACATACAAATTCACGTTGAACAAGGATGAACTCCAAATAACTACCTAAGAGTGTAAACCACCTCTACACCAGGACCCATCTATCCAGTAAATCATCTTCTAAAACGTTTAACTACACACTTGCTAGGGTTCAATGACGAAATTCCACAAAGATGCAGTACGTATTTACACCTCTCAAACATACATTCCTATGATTATCATGGAAAAAAAATCATCTAACAACAACTATAAAAATAGCCAAATAAGATTCTCTACTCTGCCCTAACCGATATTAAAAATTGCAATACACTAGGGTATCCTTCATAGTAAATCGGTCGAATTATACAAATAAACAAACACAACGAGCTTTGGCCTAGGAGAAGTACTCCTCCAAAACATTGAAGTATGTTCCTATACTAAAAATACAATAAAGTAACAACAAGACCAAGTTTGTAACAAATGGAATCTTGTATATCTATAATATCCACGTCAAACATTGTACCAGGATGTACGAAGATATATAAAACACTAAAAATGTACAACATCTAACTTAATTATACCTGAAATAGTGTTCTACATTGAAGTTACAAACGTAATATATCCTAATATTCCTATATTTGTATAAAATACCCAAAACCTAGCCTCGAAGATTGAAACTGCTCAGAGAATACATAAAACTGAATGAAAATATACTAAACGGTTACGTTATAATAGAATAAGAAAAATGTTGCAATATCCGACCAAATTATGCCTGAAATAGTGTGCTACATGAACGATGCAAACCTAAAATATCCCAAAAACTCCTATAACTGTATGAGATAACTATTAAAAATTCCAATAACAATACAAATTCAACATAAATCAACCGATCAATGCTAAGTATACATAACACAATATAATAACTTACAATAAGTCCGTATCGTTCAGTTACTCTCGCTATTGGAACACCGCGTCAACGGAACACCGATATATCTGGTTCGTGCGATTTGATATTCGGTCATAATATGACTGCATGTATATATATCAAACGAAAAGAAAACCAGGGCCAAATCAGAGATATAAATAAAACAATCTTAGAAAATAACAATAAACTAATTGAATCTATGCCACATGTAAATTGATCAACATCGAACGACGCAGAAATGCTACCAAAGTTGAAAATTTCATCATGAACGTGTCCGGAAATCAACATTCGTGCACGAAAGTGTGGAGTTTTAACCTTTAATACTGCATGTAAATTATTATGTACCTGTTAGATTTGTTATCAATAAATAATAAAATGCATATATGCAACATGACATGTAATGAAATAGCAATACAGTATGACTATCATTGAAATATGAATACCAAAAGTAGTGTGCAAACGTTCTATTTATATAATCTATTAACATTAATAACCTATTAACAATCGAATAATCTAAAAGCTGTCCGTCCGTCCGAAAGAGTCACTTGTTCCGACCGTAACCCAACCGTAAGACAGCCGTAAGCCAGCCGTAAGCCTCTTTGGCCTCTTATCTGACTCACGTCCCCAAAAGTAATTAAATTGACCCAAATGTTACTAACTAGACACCAAGAGTAAATAATAATTACAATGTCCAAGTTAAATAGGGGCTTAGTCGGACACCAAAGTAATTAGATACATCCTAACCACAACATTGCCTGAATCGCTCAGGCATATTCCCGTTCCTTTACACTACTGCCAGTCATCTGAGCACCCCACCTATACACTCGTTGAGCTCGTATTACTTGTCTCTGTCAGCTGCTGCATGAATCCGCAGCACCTCTGGAGGTAAACTCCCGAACAGAATAAATTAGTCTTAGCCAAATCATAGAATTGCCAGTGAATGGACTGTGTGGCGGTATCCCCCTTAACCATTACACGAAGCGTATGTAATGAGAGCTCTGCATGCATGATGCGGCAAGTGATCTGACAATGTTGGCTGTTACTGGGGTACGGGCTAAGTGATCTAACCATTCTACTGTTCTCCGTTGTGATTAACATGAGTGTGTGTATCCCAGGGTAACAGTGACACGTCCACAAAGTTATAGGTCCTTATCTGCCAGTATTATCTGCCGCTCATCAAATCTTCGGCTGCCTGGGTGGCAATTGAAATCGCCCATAACACAAACATGATCATGTCTTGATCCTCGAACGATTGCTTCTAACTTTCCTCTATACACTGTAACCCTGGGACTCTTTTCCGTCTAGGGCTTCCTTCCCACGCTGCATTTACTTTGAATTCAGCGGGATCAGCACAACCCAGCCCACCGACGAATTTCCAGTGCAGGATGTTTAATACGGTTATCTAGTTTCATCAATTTACTGTTGACATGAATCTCGAGGTGATTAGTGAGCAGAGGTAATGGCGGCAAATGATAAGGGCAGTCTCCAATGTTGAATAATGTGGAGAGCAGGGCTGCTGACAACCTCTCTCCATACCCACCAAAACGAATACAAATAAAAATTCATGACTAGAGAAATTTGCTAATAAATGAACTATATACAGACACAAATATGCATCAAAAATATTTCTGTTGATTTATTTGAACTCCAATACAAATAACTGACATTATTGTGGGCTCATGAGTGGGAGTTATGCTGCACAAAAAATAATAATAAAAATGGTTCCCTGCTTCAACACAGTAAATTATTCCAGATTATGTTGAACTGCATAAGGGAAATACACATTTATAAATCAAATAGACATCCCCTCTACATTCAGAGATAACCCAAATATTCTATCATCATTGTATTGCTCAATTTTTTCAAATGGACCCACTCTATCAGACCACAGGAAGGTTAGCCCAGCAAACTGGCGCCCTCTGAGGCTCTTCTCCTCTGAATTGATTGAAGATATGGAGAAGGAATGAATGCAGCCATCTGCAGAGAGACTAATCGGGAGCTCGTGCTTGAACAGCCATGTCTCTTGCAGCGCACACATATCACTATTTGTACATAGCTGTTTCGCAACGCTCTCTGCACTGTTAAACCCATTAAAGGTGAAAAGGATCAAACGGAGATTCCCCAGCGGAGTTTGCATTTGAGGTGAAGAAAGTCGTTCGCCTGATTTCATTTGGTGGGTTCCAGGCTCTTCTTACTGACTATGTTTCACGTTACTATCGCCAAGTAGAAAACACTCTGAGCCAATCAATTCCTGCTTGGGAGCGTCATAAGAATGTTTAATTTGGAGTTTTTTCCCACGTCGTTGAGTCAAAGTTTCCTTCTCTACTGTTTCCATAATTAATCCGTACCCAATCACTTCCCTGTTGAGCCTGCAGCTGTCGTCGACCATCCTTTGCCCGCTTGTTGATGCTAGTCACTCTAGGGCTAGTCCTTCCAGGCTGCCGCTCGTTGTTGTCATATGCAGCCCCACGTAGGTGATGGAATGGAGTAGGTAGTATTCGTGGACGTGTGAAGCGGAAAAGAGGTAGCCTAGAGGTATACAATGATGAAGGAGGCGATGTTCGGCGGGACGGAGGGGGGAGGGCAAAAGAGTATTCACTGGAGAATTTGGGTGAACCTGATTGATGACCATACTACCAGTAGGTACAGTGACGTTTTGGTTGAGCTCTTCTAATCTCTTAGCAATTATGTGTATGGTTTCCCGATATTTTTTCTAGCTTGTAAAATTAACTCAACTGGTAGCTTTCGTGGTATTTGAATACGTTTCTAGTATTCGCCATTATGCACTTAATAATTTCTCACTGATTTCTGTAATAACTATAAAATGTATACATCAACTAGACTTGATTCTGACACGAATATTATCAATTCGAGCAGCACTTAAAATGGCGTCGCGCAAACGTGAGCAATTTTGAGTCCAGGGGTTCGGGCATCCGCCACACAATCGTTGATCGTGACGGAATCAACGGAATCGACGCAGTTCTTGTGACTTCAACACTTGATTTTGGTAGAGTCCAGCATAAATGAAAACTCATAAATAATTTACTTCATTTATTCAGAATCCCAAGAAGGTGTGATTATTAAATCCTTGACTTTGTTTTAGAAGGGAACTTAAAGAGAACACTATAGAAATTTAGGAAGTAATGAGTAAGGGAGCTGCGGTGAATCAAGGACCTGAAAAAATCTGCATAAATACGAGAAAGTATTTGAACAAAATCAATTGTAACAACAAAAAACTAGACATCACCCGGAATATTGAAAATTTTGCATTCACAAATTCTGTATTTTATACCAGATAATATTTCAAATACCTAATGAACAGAGCGTTATCAAACTTAATAATACTCAAATTCAGTCTGATAATATTCAACAGTACTTTAAATTTAAACTATATACCAAATATATTCACAGACAATCACCGAATAAAAGTTGAAATTTTTCGGTGGCAAAGATTGTATATTGAATATCGGCTAGCGTAAAAGCTATTACTTATTGTACTTATTGTACACAAATTCAACTTGTATTACAACCATCAACTCGCATAGACAGAGGTCCAATTCTTAATTAAATTTCAATCGGAATAATGTGCTCCAACTTGATTTGACCGATGTGTTGAGTCGTTGGACTGACAATTTAGACATTATTGCTGCAATCAACACAACACAACAATTGATGGCATGGGTGTAGAAATGTTATGACAGGGAAGCATGCTGCCTATATAGATAAATTAAGAATATGATGCCCTCTGCCTCTACGCTATTAGCAATCACTGATGACATCGCTACTAATTGCTATATTTCTCAATGGGAAGAATTGTCTAAATTTTTACATTAATACATATATTTGTTTATGCAGAGAGAATTTTAATATTTTTAATTTCATTGCGCCTTTTGTTTCTCGTCCGCTGAGAGCTGAGGGACATACACGTCTCGTCGCGGTTGTGCCTTGTAAAATTGCTTCAAATATCAAGACGCATTTTCAAACCCGAAAGAGTTGGAACTAATTGACCTCATTGTTTAATTCCATCGATAAAATGATAGAGAGCTGAATTCGAAATACCCTACCTACCGCTGAAGCACTTTCTGCTATCTGTACCAGAATACAAGCAATTTAGTGATATAAGGAGAGGCTCCCCTCTCAATTATTTTTCTGATCACAGTCCAGTGATTTACTCTATCAAGCGCTGTCTGGGCATCTAAGAGTCAAATATTACCATTTCCGTACCATGGCCCTCCTTGTAACAAAACTGTTCGTCCAACGTGAACAAATACGTAAGCAATTTGCGAGAAGGATTTGCTCAAGAAATTTGCATATTGAGGTAGCAATCTCGATGGGGCGATAACTGTTCATGTGCGACGGGTCCTTCGCTGTACATTCTATAGGGGTATAACAATTGCATCTCTGGGAGTCGCAACTGTAATCAATCGGTAAGAGGCATGCTTATATACTTCGTCAGGAATGTCTTCATTTAAAATGACCTATTTATTTTTTATTCCTCTTACAAAGGCCCAAGCCTCTGCAACACCAATCATTTCAATTTCAACAGGAACAGTGATAATGGCGCCTTGGACCCACTCTCTATTTTCATCCGTGATAACAAAGTTTGCAATTACCCGACAGTGCTCTCCCTAGGCTCTTACAATGTTATCCAAGCCAGTAACAAAAGGGCGAGGTTCCTTAGTGAGTGCCCTATTGGAGGTTGGTAGACTAGCGATAAACCTGTAAAGGGAAGGGAAAGGTCAAGATCTACAAATTATATGATACGAGTTTAAAAAAACGTACACTATAATGATTAAATTGTGGTGGATGGATGATAAATAATTTAATAGATCATTAACACTTTATTTTAGTATTTTAGTATTTCTTATTTCGTGGCCTCTATTATTTTGTCTGCCCTTTCTTCATAGTGATAAATTTTGCATTTGTTATTGTTATATATGCCGAGGTTGATTGAGACAAGGTGACCCAGGGAAGGGGGGTACTCGTAGGACCCGAGGGACTCGGGGGACTCGGGGTTTCGGGAACCCGGGGGACTTGGAAGACCAAGAGGATTTGGGGGACCAATTTGCACCCTTCTGGGGCCCTTAAGGACACCCTTGAAACCCTTCGGGACCCACTTGAGGCTCCTCTGAATCCTGGAACCTATGCTCCCTCTTCCCAAATCTACGTTAAACAGTCTCTATAACTACGGTTAACCTGCTCTGTAACTACGCTAAACCTACTCTGAATCTTCGTTAAACCTACTCTGAATCTACGTTAAACCTACTCTGAATCTATGTTGAACTTACTCTGAATCTACGGTAAACCTACACTGAATCTACGTTAAACCTACTCTGAATCTACGTTGTACTTACTCTGAATCTACGTTAAACCTACTCTGAAACTACGTTAAACCTTCTCTGAATCTACGTTAGACCTCCTCTGAACCTACGTTAAACCTACTCTGAATCTACGTTAAACCTACTTTGAATCTTCGGTAAACCTACTCTGGATCTACGTTAAACCTACTCTGAATCTACGATAAATCTACTCTGTATCTACGTTAAACCTATTCGGTATCTACTACCTATTCGGTATCTACGTTGAACCTACCCTGAATCTACGTTGAACCTATTCGTAATCTACGTTGTACCTACTCTGCCACTCTTCAATTGCCCTACGGGGGAGTCTGCATTAACTTCGCACCGCGCCCTACGGGGGAGCCTATAATGACTCACATTGAGGCTCCGGTGGAAATGAAGCCCAAATCAAATCAAATTAACTTCGCAATGGGACTCCGGTGGAAAAAAATCGAACTATTACTATAATAAATAAAAAAGCGTAATGTCGCTGTAGAGGCGGAGGGCTATTACAGTGGTGTTCGTCAATAGGGGGCAGCCTTATATAATTATACGTACACCATTTACTGTACCTGAGTTTTTGATTTGATTTGAGCCTCATTTCCACCGAAGCCTCAACGTTGTCAGGCGAACATTCCTAAAAAATGTCTAACATAATTTTGATATTCGGTTCGAATCCTTGAATACTGCAGTTATCTATCGAATAACACAATTTTTTTCCTCTGTCATAACAGAAAACGATTTCGATGGTAGACGATGTTTTCATTAGCAATATTGATACAAATTTGTCCCTAAACTAACACTCTGCATGGCACGCCGAAGGTGATCGAGTTCTCTGAATATTTTTTCCTATGATGCGAGTAAATTATTCACAGCAGCATGCAGATTGGAAGAAATCTGATTGTAATTATCGGTGCCCGTAATAACCATCAACAGACCGTCAAAAGTTTCAGAGTGATGAAAAAAGAAATCTTGAGCAATAACATTGACATATGGTATTTGAAAATAAATTTAAAATAATTTATTTTAGCAAACTTTAAACATAAACGACGTTTATGTGCTCAGCATCGTCGTAATTTTCTCAGGACTGATTTTAAAATGTTATCATAATAAATTTCATCAATATAATAGACATATATTATTCATTCATTTTGAGAATGTGCGTTAGACTACGTTCAATCTAAACTGTTCGTAGTTTTACAGAATGTTCGTGTTTTATCTGGCAACCTTCACTGCATTTACAAAAAAGTGTCGTCATACAACAATGGTTACGTCGATTTTGTGTGTAGCTCAGTAAAAATTGGATCAACGTGATTAAAGAAGATTTGAATTAATTATATATTGACAAATTACAGAAATATCAGAATACACAGATGATATGTACCAAGTCTGTGTCAGCCTGAGGTGATATGAATACAATATTCGCTCCAGATATACTTCATGCTAACTTATAAGTAAGGTTAGTAGAAGACAAGACGAGCGAACTCGATTGTTAGGGTCACTGTAGATACGTGAGTTTGGCGTGGTAAGTCGAAAGAAGGCGGGCGTGGTGGAAAGTGGAAGGTAGGGTACGACAAGGTTGTTGTGATGATATAGAGTGATCGACTGACTAGTAGCGTAACCGAGTGGAGGGAGGTGTCCTCATGACTGATGCAGGTGAAAGTTAAGCTAGGTATAGAAAAATGAGCATTTGTTAGGGCTTACGAGCATTGTAGCGAGAGGAGTGAAAAGAAGAGACAGCAACTTTAACCTGTCTTGAGTGAGTGTATTGAGAGATATGAAGGTCAATACAACGGGGTTGTACTGGATGACTCAAATGCGAGAGTTTGAGATGTAATGGTAATCAATGCGATAAGGAGGTATGGTGTTCCCGGTAGAAATGACAAGGGAAAGAACCTGATAGGTTTGTGCATGGAGCAGGCAATAGCTGGTGGCTGGAAACAGCATGCTCAAACGCGAGATATATACAAGTATACATGAGTGGAGGAGAGAGTATGTTTGTAAGAACGTACAGCCGTTTCCCCCTAGTTAGGGGGTGGCTAAGTTAGGCAGACACAGAGGGGGGAGGCGCCCAATCTCCCCGCCACTGGCGGAGAGAGTGCTGATGGATTTGGTACTTTTGGCGGAGAGAGTGCTGATGGATTTTGTACTGATTTCGAAGAGAGTGGTGAGGAGGCTGTTGGATGTGCGGGTGTTGAGAGGGGAGGATGAAGGAATGTTTGACCGTCTGCTGGTGGAATGAAAATTAAGAGCGAAGCAGAGGTGGAAGGGGAACAAAAGAATGGTAAGAGGAAGAGAGGTGGTGACTGTCAGTGAACTGATTGAGGACGGTAAAGATTAGGAGTTCCTGCAGGCGTTGAGGAAGGAATACGACAGCGTGAGCCGGCGTGACATAAGAAATGTTGAGGAAAAATGAGAGACTTTCAGAGATGCGTTATTGAGATGTGCAAAAAATGTGTGTAGGAATTAAGGGCTGCGAGTGGTGGAACGCAGATGTCAAACTGACAGTGGTGGAGAAAAGAAAGGTCGGTGGTGATTTATGACAAACATAAAGGAAGAGAAAAGAGGTTTAACGATGCTGAGAATAGGTAGCTAAGAGAGACGCTATTTCAGGTGGGGCAGACGGTTGCGCAAGAAATTTGAGATGTACAAAATGATGTTGATGAACGAGGTGAAAAGTGCGAGAAAGATGGAGACCGAGAAAGAGGAGGGTTGAAATCTGAAAGCGACCGGTTGTTGTTGGAAAGTGGTGATATACGGAATTGGTGGGCCGAGTATTTTGATGAGTTGTTGAATGTTGAGGATGTCAGAGAGCCTGACATGGTTGCTGTGGGTGGTGGTGCACGGATGCCGGTTTTGGGAGAGAAACGTGTTGCGGGCAATACAAAGGAAGAGGTACAGTAGGCGGTAGAAGTGATGTAAGCAGTGAAAGCTGCTGGTTTGATCCGCGTCACGAATGAGTGTCTGAAGAGATGTGGAGTAACGATATTCGAATAGCTGATGAGGGTACAGGTCTGTGTTTTGTGTTGTGCGTGGTGCCGATTTAGTGGCACAATACTTGTAATGTTCCGTTGTATGTTATATCTTACGACATTGATGACAGAGGATGTAAGGAAACGCATATTTAAGTTGATTGAAGGAGATAGGTCTAGTGATAGCGGAGAAGGGTCAAGGCGAATAGCAGCAGACAGGAAACACATATAGGTTCATTATTGAATTGACTGCATGGGTAAGGACACTTCACTCTGGTTTATAATATATATTTCGAAACTCACGAACAAAGTTTTGATAGAAACAACCTAATTAAACACCTTCCACACAACACTGCACCGGTTTTGTACAATCGCCGGAAAACCTGACCAGTATTAACGACTTAAAGGGGTGCTGCCCCGACGGATTCCCACACATCTCTAGGCCTACGTGGCACCATTTGGAACTAATTAACACAGTTATGAGCCAGCTACGCAATACCAAAAGTCCCCTTACAGCTGCCGTCCGAAGCTCTCGACGATCCATCACGCCTCAAAGGAAGAATCACCCCGGCGTCGCTCCCCGCCCGTGGAGAAAATGCCTCGCAGAACGATACAGGTGCCAGGCGTACTGCGCTTGCAGATTTGCAGCGGATGTACGCGTCACCATTGCAGCTCCACCCTGTTGAGCCCCGGCGCTGGATGAGTAGGGTCTCTGCCCCCACAGCTGTCATCACTTCTCCCCTTGACGATGATGCCCTCGCAGATTGATATCGGTGACAGGCGTACTGCACTTGCAGACTTTCAGCTCCCCTTCCGTTGCGCCCTGACGCTGTATGTGTAGGTTCTTTCCCCCCCCCCCCCCCCCCACGGCTTAAGTCACGGAAACTCTCGAAGGTGATGCTTCCGCGGATTTATACAGGTGACCGGGTACTGCGACTGCCCTGGCCGAGGGCCCGAACTGCCGCGTGACCGCACCGCCTCAGTGTCGGTCTTGAAGTCCCCTCTACTCCTTATGCAGTGACTCCCGCGTTCGCTGTCGCCCCTCTGGTTCATGGCCCGACTTAGAATCACTCAATCACACACCACAAGGCACCCACAATGCTTTGATCTCATTGGTCGGACGTCATGGCCTCAACTTAAAATACCAAGCCCCCTTCCACACAATCAGAACAGTGTAGACTTAAAATTACATTACACGGAAACTGCATTACAAGGATGTTCAACAAAAGATACGCACGTTGTCTTAAAGTGATATATTTATTTACACTAATGACACGATAAAAGTATAAGTTGGTAAATGAATATAAGAAGCGGGAGTGAGTAAAATCTTACTACCGAACAGAGTCAGAGTCGGGCTACTAACTGCTCCTAAGCCCTTCTGGCTGCTCCCAAATACATCACGCGTACACACATGTATGCATTACTTCCGTCGTAGGCATGACCTACGATAAGTTATTGTTGCCTGCCCTGT
>SDVV010034716.1:0-11143 GCA_016164225.1 Gammarus roeselii
CTACCTCTCTTCCTCCTCCCACTCGTTTGTTGCCCTTCCACTTCTGCTCCACTCTTAATCTACCTTCCACCAGCAGATGGTCAGACACTCCTCCACCCTCCCCTCTCAACACCCGCACAACCAACCGCCTTCCCACCACTCTCCTCGATATCAGCACAAAATCCATCAGTGCTCTCTCCACCGCTTCTTGAACAAACTGTTCCCGACCACCAACTTCTGCTCCATACACAGACCTATCAGGTTTTCTCCACTGTCATTTCTACCGGGAACGCCATACCTTCCTATCACTTTCTCCAACATTTCATCTCCAACTCTCGCATTAAGGTCACCCTGTACAACTACATTAAAATGACCTCCAAAACTCTCAACACACTCACTCAGGTCAGTCTAGAATTGCTCCCTCTACTCTTCACTCCTCTCGCTAACAGGTCCGTAAGCACTCACAAATGCCCATCTTTCTACGACTAACTTAACTTTCACCCACATCATTCATGGGGACACCTCTTTCCATTCGATAGCGGTACTAGCCAACCGATCACTCAATATCAAGACCACACCTTCTCGTGACCTACCTTCCTCTACACCAGACTTTCTTCCACTTACAACATCAAACTCACATTCGCCCTTACCTTTCAACTTCGTCTCACTCAGCGCCAACACATCCAACTTCCTCCTCACAAACATCTCACCAATCTCCCTCCTCATTACATCACTCGTACTACAGATACGCACATTCAGCGACCCCTAACAATAGGGTTCGGAGAGGCGTGTGCCTCTCCTCCCCCTGCTCGTCTTGCCGTCTTCTAGGAAAGGTATTACAGAGTACGGGATTCCTAGCCCCTTCGCTCCGCCTTTTAGTCGCTTTTTACCACACGCATGAGTTACGGTAGCACGATTCTACTCCCGGTTACGGGGCGCCCCTTTAGTCGCCTTCTACGACACGCGGTGGATACGTAAAAATTATTTGTTTTTAACCTAACTATACCTAGCTTAGTCTAAGTACACGTCACATTTTCTGAGTCCGTACCACGAACATTCGTTTGGCGGATCCCGAGGTAGCCGTTCAAAAAATCTCCGATTCAGCATGATTGTTAAACACACTCTAACACCCTCTCTCTACCACTAACACTTGACGGTGAGATTCAGAGGGAGGGAGCGCCGCTCCCCCTGGCTGTTGGCGGCCGAGCAGGTGTATTGCCCTCCGCTGCGGCGACCCACACTCTGCAGCACCAAACTCCCACCGCTGACGATGATGCCAGAGGAGGGGGAGTGTTTTAGGGCCGCGCCCTAGAGAAGGAAGGGGGAGGGGAATTGGATGCTTTTTATATCATTTGTTAGCCTGTCGCTGTGTTGAGGAAGAAATAATGGATTATATATTTTTTATTCGCGTAGTTACGAATGTTGGCACTCACCTAAGCCGACCGCCTAGTACTGTTCATTATTCTATCGGCGCTAATGGATCATACTCTTTGATCGAGAAATGTGCCCTCCATACTGAATAATATCACAGTGAAACAGAATTTGTTACAAGGCTCCAAATGGTAAATTGTTTGAAAGCATGAACCTGTAAAAGTGTAATCGCCAATATGGAAAGAATCAGTGCACTGTGTGATCGCAATACAACAGAGACTCTTGTGGAATCAGTGCACTGTGTGATCGCAATACAACAGAGACTCATGTGGAATCAGTGCACTGTGTGATTGTAATACAACAGAGACTCTTGTGGAATCAGTGCACTGTGTGATCGCAATACAACAGAGACTCTTGTGGAATCAGTGCACTGTGTGATCGCAATACAACAGAGACTCTTGTGGAATCAGTGCACTGTGTGATCGCAATACAACAGAGACTCTTGTGAAACTTCAATTCATAATAATTGAAGTTAGAGCTACAATAGTAATAGTACAGACTGCAACTATAATGATCCAAGAGAGTGTTTGCAGTAAAAGGCTATTGTTTTACATATGTATTTCACGTATCAAATTCTCCATTATATATTTTTCAAGCCCAGGAAGAATTGTCGTTTGCACCATGCATCCGAATACATAAAAATAGAGTTTACCACGTTCGTTAATAATAAAGAAATTAGTTTTACATGCCTAACACACCTCCAACCAAGAGATATACTATGATCTGGAACTATATTTCAGGAAATTGTGTACAATGGTCAATGAATTCGAAATTCCATTGAGTTTTGTTAGACATAACTGCGTGATATTTGGTACAATCGTTTATAATCAGATGGAACAATGTGCCTTTGTTATAAACCATTTAAATAGAAAAATGATTGTGAGCACATTATTTAATTATGAAATTTACAAAAAGTTTAAATTAGTACTGGCACTGTGTGCCAGTACTAATGTTTATATTTATATAAACAGGTTTTCTCAAGGAATGTAGGAATTGGGAAAATTATTGATGTCGTAACAAATATCCACAATTGGAAAATGTTCACAAGATTTCACGCCGGTTTGTAAACGTTCATAAATTGTTTACATATCCGTAGAGTTTAATTTTTTTATTAGGAACATTTATATTTCATTTATCACATAATTCGAAGAATTGTACCACCCTGCATTACACTGCATTCAGCCTTCTCCGATATTTACCTGGACAGCTTTTCACCAACCTGGTGTTGCCACCTTGTGATTGCGGCGGGAGGGCTGGCGTCCACCTCGCACTCGAAGTACACGTCATCTCCTTCCTGCACGCTCGACAGGTTCACGGACCTGCCGGGGGAGAGGGTGACGCGGGGTGCATCTGGGGAGAGGGTAGCAGGGAAGGGGAGAGGAGGGATGGGTAAATATGAGTTCGTGAAAATTATACGGGAACCGTATTCGTCCATTGACAATTACAGTGCGCTGGTCGAATTCGCAGCATCTTATTTTATAAGAAATGTCCAAGTTATAGTTCAGGAAAACATACAATTTGCAAATCAGGTAAGATCCTTTTCATGGCACAAATGTGTCGGACAGACCGGACTATGTAAGATCCAAATTTTTATTGCAACTATCACCGTGAAATTCAATTAAATTGAAATCAGAAAAAAATGTCAATGGCATCATCGAGCGACACCAAAATAAAATGAATTTATAGAATTTCCAATTTTTAAAGGAACTTTCGGTGCGCCATATATTCATTGTATGAAATCAGATAAACCGTTTTTTAACACCGTCATGAAATTTTCGAAAAGAACATGTCGGCAACAAACAATTCCACTCAATAAATAACACTTGTGTCATTGAAAACACAAGCATATGGTTTTGGTCGCCGGAATGATTCCTGGATGAAGGAGAGAGCAAATTTACGAAGATATTTGATGAGGCATCACGATTTGTTCTTTATGAGACGTTCTAATGTGATTTGAAATAAATCATACAATCCCATAAATTCATAACAAGAACACTAACTAGTGCACCAACCATGAATTAATGTGCCCATTCCACGCTCGAACTGATTGTTTTTGAAATATTTCGATTTTCCTATACATACGAATTTTCTTCAACGAATTTTATTACATATATTTTTCACGAATAAATCAGTAGCCGAGTGTCATGGGTAGGCTTCATGGAAATTTGCAAAGGCTGCAAGGGTACACTTATTTTTTCTTCATATTAAAATTTTCGTTACCACCACTCACAAAACATAACCAAATACTCAATTCGTTATGTTTGGAAAATTATTATAAGTACCAACGAACTCCAACTATTTTAACAATCCGCTGTCGGATCTAAACCTGCACTGTGGAACTCACAATTCACACTCAGCGTCATGTGTTCCCTGAGGGGCGGCAACCTCACGTGCTGAGGTTGGAAAGTGCACGTTAGGTTGGCGTTGTTGTGGTCAGGCTGGAGAGACAGGCTCAGGCTGGAGAAGGTCTCAAGTGAGGTCTGTGTAGCCTGCATATGGATAGAAATAGAACAGATGTCTTTGAAGTAATCCCAAAGCTATTTGGTTCGTATGAGGTGATAAGTTGAACCCGTTCACCGGTGTCCCTGTTTTCAGAAACATTGGTCAGTTGAAAGAACTACGAAGAAAGCAATTAATACAAATAGGAGCATTTGGATAACAAATTTTATTTAAAAAATCGGAGATGTGGTATTAATGATTTTAAACAAATTTACAAGTCCCACATATATACAGCTAAGCACAGATCAGCCTAAAAATGTCGTTTAACATGTTGAAAAGAAAAATGTGTTACTTTGTAAAACAAACTTTACATTCGTCCCACTCGTTTACACTTTACAATTCCTAGCACTGTTGCACAAATAAATCCGGCAGACACTTTGTACAAAGATTTATTATTCAAATAGCAAAGATTATAGCAATATGGCTACTTATTAAAGAGTATTTTTATCTCGGGAAAGAAAGATTCCTAAGCTTCCTCGGTATAATGTTGTAAGCAGTCTCCATACCGCTCTTGAATAACAACCAAGCACTTTGAAAACTCATGGGAAATTCTTGAAAATTGACAGAGCCTCGCCCTGAGTAACAGTCGTTGTAGAGTGCCTCTGTTGTGAGATGCAAGATGATGCATTTACTTTGCCATTTTATTGTATTTGCTCTCATACTGACACAGGGGATATAAAATAAATATTAAAGTATGGCATGCGTTTTTCTTTATGTTTAAGGCTACCGGTAGCAGTAGTGACGAAGAAATCAACCGGTGGTAGCGATACCGGTAGCAGCTAAACAAATACCGCCTGCTGGTGGTATATGATTTTATATCAACACAAAACAAAAATCGTGTTTTATAATAGCAATGTTTGAAAAAGTATCAATACAACACATTCTTCTGAATGAATAAGAAATTTAAAATGTAAAATGACCCATGTTTTTGCGTCTCTCTTTCTCTCTCTCTTCGTATCGCTTTATCCGTAATACGACAGAGGAAATTGTGAGGACCGATTCAGAATCGGGTAATGAGTCGAGGCTCATCATATCGTTAGTTGTATCGCATAAATGAAGTAATAGGCCACACAGCATTTTTTCCACTGAGAATTACATTTTAAGTAAATTAATAAACAAAAAATCGTATTAATTGCATGCAGCAAAAGATGTGAGACAGGTTTGTGTTCATTTCAAAATGATGATTCAATCAAGGGCGGACGGCAGACTCACTTCTCAGCGGAGCGACAGACCCTGCCCTAACAATAGTAACTTCAGGTAGGAAAAATAGGAATTCGAATTAAACGAACTCTTATTCAACCTTAGCTGCATCAAGCGAACAAAGAGTGAAATCAATCTTCCGATTGACGACACCGTGTACATGCGACTACGTTTCAACCGTGTTGAAAATGCATTCGGTATTCGTTATAAGTGTCTCGTTGATACTCCTTGCCACAGTGGTTAGGACGGTCCTTCTCTGCAGGTGAAGCCAAATCAAAGGCACCGCGTGCTGTTAAGGTGTTCAAAAACTATAAAGAGTGTTGTATCGTGCGTTGAAATGTATTCTAGATTGTCTGTAAATCGATGACTATCAAAGTGTGTGGGACAAGATGATGCAATTGTATTCTGGCTAAAACGGCATCAATCAACGACTATGAAAGTGCTGGAACAAGATAATGCAATTGTATTTTGGCTAAAACGGCATCGATCAATGACTATGAAAGTGCGTAGAACATGATAATGCAATTGTATTTTGGCTAAAACGGCATCAATCAATGACTATGAAAGTGCGTAGAACAAGATAATGCAATTGTATTTTGGCTAAAACGGCATCAATCAAGGACTATGCAAGTACGTGGAACATGATAATGCAATTGTATTTTGCCTAAAACGGCTTCAATCAATGACTACGAAAGTGCGTGGAACATGATAATGCAATTGTAGTTTGGCTAAAACGGCTTCAATCAATGACTATGAAAGTGCGTGGAACATGATAATGCAATTGTAGTTTGGCTAAAACGGCTTCATTCAATGACTATGAAAGTGCGTAGAACAAGATAATGCAATTGTATTTTGGTTATAACGGCATCAATCGATTGCTATGAATATGCGTAGAACAAGATAATGCAATTGTATTTTGGTTATAACGGCATAAATAACACTTTTCCAAGTTGTCTTATTCTGTTCACGATCGTCCTCTGAAGATGGTTGCGAAGCATGTTGCACACGTTATGGTATGAGGCAAATTTGCCCCCATCAAAATTTGAACTGTTATTACAAAATAAAGAGAATGATATTGATTCAGTAAAACTTTGATATTTGCTAACGATGCATCGCTTAACGATGCATTAAGTTGCGTGTTTACGAATAGCATCGACGAGAAAATAACGCGCCTGATTTTTTTTTATAAATGAAAATCCAACTTTCCCCTAAACGATCTGACAGCTACAGCTAACAGTTCTAAATGTTCCGGCTTACCATTTACGGTACTGTCTTAAAAAAAAAATCGGTAGCGGTACCGGTACTACACAAATTACCGCCTGTATTTTTATTGGCAGTTCAACCCACCTGTGTTCATTATTTAGAATACATACACGTTTCACAGTTAGTTTGATTGATTAGACCCTTAATTCAAACTGCCACATATATAATACTCATTCGCTCATCAAATCTCATTGATTACATCCGATGAATTATTTTTGTGTCTGTTGAAGGCGTGTAAAATTATAAAATTTTATCCATGGTCCTACACGTAATAGACGGAACTGTAATCATGCCAAAAAAA
This sequence comes from Gammarus roeselii, assembly GCA_016164225.1. Taxonomy (NCBI): domain Eukaryota; kingdom Metazoa; phylum Arthropoda; class Malacostraca; order Amphipoda; family Gammaridae; genus Gammarus; species Gammarus roeselii. The sequence goes on from SDVV010034716.1 coordinate 6,674, forward strand.
TGATAGCAGAAATGGATACTGCGTGTAAACATGACTGCTTGGGAAACGGGTAAGACATCATTGGAACAATAGATAAAGATGGTCCGCATAACAGAAGTCCCCTTCCTTCAATAATTTAGCTCCTACGGCTGAAATGTTGTCAATCAAGCCTGCAAACGGAGAAGAAATTGCCTCTGGAGTTTATTCGCTCATAAATACATTCTCTTATGGGACGATAACAACAAAACGATGCAGTGCCTGAAACACGGGTGGTCAATCATTCTGCCAAACCTCCAGCTGCTCATCAACACATCCATTGAAACAAGCACCTTCCCGGAAAAAAATCAAATTTGTCAGTGTTTGAGGCATCCATCCACAGGGAAGATGAAATGGTAATTCAAATTTAGACCCGCAAGTCTCCTACCATCACCTTACAGTCCTGGAAAACATTATTTCGTCAACTCCTGGACTACTTGGAGGATACAATCCTCATTAAAGACGTTCAGTATGCGTTTGGACGTCTGTGACATCTACTCCAGGACATCTACTGAAGCCGCGTTATTCAAGATATGCGAACTTGTCTACAAAGCAATTGATCAATCCTGTTTAGCACTTATTATTCTGTTCTTCCTCTCTAGAACATTTGACCGAGTACACCACGACACATTTATGGAAAAAGTCTCACAACAAAACATTCAAAACTCCTGCAATGAAAGCTGCACCGGGAGCCGGTCCTATTCAGTTACGACAACGGATAAATTAGCAATTCTCTAAGGCCGGATTTGATTTTAGTGTTGCAGAAGGATAAATCCTCGGGCCTGTATTTCCCACCTGTTTGCAGATAACATTAGTTATGGAGGTCCTGTTGACAACCATAAACTCTAATATATGCTGATGATGCTGAATTGCTTGTCATTCGACCGGCAAAGATATAAGAAAAGCTGAAGAAAGAAGATGTATAAGCAGCATTCCCACTTATTTAACTTATATACTTCACATGGGTTTAAAGTTAGAACACATCAAACTATTTGCATGAATGTGGGACCGGAAGACTTTTTTTGCATATATAGCAAGTTAAAATGTAGCTGCCAACTAGTAGCCTTTTTTATCCACGGCGTTTATGGGCTCGCCTTGGACTATTCAAGAGAGCAGTCGGAATGTTTCACACGGGGTCAGGTCGCCTTGAACCTACAGCCTCCAGCTCCCTATGGAAGTCTATTGTTAGGAGAGGCCGACGTGCTAACCACTCGCCCAAATGGCTGATTGTCTAGAAGGATGTGTATTGTGAATGTATCAACTGTCAATGGGTAATTGCTAGTAAAGAAAGTGGTTGTGTTACAACAATTACTTTGTGCCGCAAGTCAATTATCTCCCTGTTGTGTAAATTATTTATTTTGAGCTCCGTCACTCACATTCTGAGCCTCCTCTTCTTAAAATTTTTGATTTCTTTATTTGATGATATAACAGCACTCCGGCACCTGTTCTGGGAACTCTCCAGTTTCCGCGCTGAGATTTGATTATTGTTTAATCTGTCTGATCCTCACACAAGGACTGCCCAGAACTGCATAGAAAACTAACGCAACTCTCCTGCTCTACTCACGAGTTGTTGCGCTCTATTTATTCATTGACACTAATAAACTATGAGGCTGATTGCAGTTAAAATAGTTGGAAGTACAGAAGAATGGGGCCACATCAATGAACGCCGGACAAATGAAGCCATCAATACAATGGGGCTCTTTCTCTACCCCATCAATTAGAATGATTAAGTGGGCCTTTATGCTACGCTAATTGGACAGTCATCACTTCAATAATGGGCGAGAAAGCAACTAATTTTGTTAATAAATTGTCCAAACACTGAGCCTCTGTGCTTATTATGGGTAAATAACTACTTCTTTTGTAAGGACTCTGCAGACCCATATTTCGCTTCTATCATCGCACTCGGTATTCTTAGACGTGCGTTTAGGATATAGATTATTATGAGATCCTAGCTATTAACCTCTTAATAAATAGTGTGTAGTAAGACAATAAATAAAACGCTCACAATTGCTACGGATCTTCAATCAACGGGTCAGTGAAATCCTAGCATACTGTACTCTAAATGGATCTATGGGCCTACACCAATACTCAACTTGAAGGTCCTTCTGCGGTGACCGCCTCTCTCGCTGTCCTGTTCAGTTGTAATGTCTAATTCCCAAGCCAGTCCCGAATAACCGAAAATCTCGCAGAAGTGGTGTGCCTTTTTCTTATGTATTTGGTTAAAGCTCTCCAGTGAGAGAACAGCTCTACAGTTTGCTAACTGTTCAGGGGCGTGTCCCCTGGATTCCTTGTGTCTCATTGGCCTTAAGTGATTTTAGTCGTTATATAGAATCATAGACTCCGTTCTGAATTGGCTTCGGATGGCACGATTTCGTCTTTTATTATAAACCCATCCCCTGCATGATACCCTATACCAAACACAAAAATGCTGATTTCAAACTCTGAAAGACAGGCACAAATGACATACACTTGACGACGGTTCTCGACAAGTAACCTAATCTGAGTGCTATCTTAAAAAATACACGTAACGTATAGATTTGAAACTAGCTACGAATCTAGATATCAACCCAGCGGAGTCATCGGGATAATGTTAGCCTAAATAATAGTAGGCTCATCATTGTAAGCGAGTAAATTGACCTTAAAGAACGTGCGTTTTAAGTTAAGTACAATTACGTTAAGTGCAGTCCAATCACACTGTAAAGGAAAAACACACACAAATTGTAGACACAATCATCAAACGCAATGTTACACGCATCCAAATAAATATTATGAATTAGCAAAGTATTACAAGTAAATATTACAACTAAAATCAAATAAATATATTTTAATACATGAGTATCACACCAGACTACCTCGCTGTTCTAACTAGGCTCACCTTTTCCGTGCGAACAAAATGTGTTGTGTGGTGTCCAATCTCCACTCTACCCAAATGACCTAAAATCTCAAAAAGGGAGGCGTACCTAAGCTGAAGTAAAGGCATGAACTCTCCAATGAGAGAACGGCCCTACAGTTTATCAAACTCTAGAGGGCGTGTCATCCAAATTCTTTGAAAGTTATTGGCACACAAGTGATTTTAGCCCTTATGCAGAATCATAGACTCCGCACTAAATCTGTTACTACCAGAGGGCTAACATTGGCTATGGGAATGAAGCATGGCCCGCTTCGTTATCGACACCAAATTGCTGACTTGTTCACTGTGAAATGACAGACACATGGGATGCACTTGACGACGGCCCCGAGCAAGGTATCTATTCTGAGGGCACGCTGCTGTTTGCTAAAGGAAACACTTTCAATGGTGTTGGAAAATACACAAAACAAGTTTCCCATTGAGTAACTTAAACTAGGGTTGAAAGATCTACAGTTTCTCACGAAGTGAGACAATCGACAATCCAGCTTTACGAAATATAACATGAGTGGTAGAAGACCTACAGTCTAGGGAATAAATGAAGCGTAAAAACAGACTGTTATAACACGATCACTTAGAGGTCGTTTATGTTAATAGAACAAATTTTGCTTAGCAATTTAAAAAGTGTATTACCGTATGCTCTAAATGACGGTAATTTCAATTACACTATGAATACGCTAGTGAAATATTATTCAAATGAATAAACATTATATTTTCGCTTGTAAAGGACGGACTCATGTCAAAGCAGTGCAAGCATATCACTAGTGTGATCTGTTGTGATGTTTCTGATCAGTCATTCCTAAGCGTTGTGAAGCCCAGCAATATGTCACATCTCCACCCGTATTCATGCGACCCTGCAAAATTTGTACCCCGCACATTGTATGATTGAACGTGAATGTGAGTAGACTTTATTGATGCTATGAGGCTGTGGCTAATACTGTGGCCGGCGGGTGAGCTTCTCTTTAGATTAAAACGGTATCTCGTTCTATCTAATATTCATTGGGTTGCTGTGGCACACGGATGAGCTGTCAAATATCTACGACGACACTCATCTTTACAATCGTTGTCATAGTCGGGCAGCTAGTGTAACGAAGTGCGTATGTAGGCGAAAGACTTCATTTTCATGACACACTACTTTTATGCTCTCTGACTTCGGGATAAAGTGTTGGACTACTGAGCATATAAACCTTTGTTAGAGCCTCTGAATTCCCTTTGCACGTTTATATGAACTGCTCTTATAATGTGGCGGGTGGATGAACCGCCTTATAAAGTAAACGGTTTCTCGTTCTATCGATTTTTTTTATAAGGGTAGCTGTGGCAGACGAACGAGTTGCCCAAAATGTACGAAGACACTCATCCTTAAAATCGTTGTCATGGGCGTGCAGGTAGTGTACCAAAGTGTGTAAGTGTGCAAAAGGCCTCACCTAAATGACACACTACTTATATTCACTCATAGCTTCAAGAATAAAGTGTTGGACTACGGTGGATGGATCCATGTGTTCGAGTCCCCGAATTCACTTTACATGTGCATATTTAAATAATTATATATA
>SDVV010034717.1:0-11142 GCA_016164225.1 Gammarus roeselii
CGGAGTCGGTTCCTCTAATGACGTTACTCAACGGAGTCGGTTCCTCTAATGACGTTACTCAACGGAGTCGGTTCCTCTAATGACGTTACTCAACGGAGTCGGTTCCTCTAATGACGTTACTCAACGGAGTCGTTTCCTCTAATGACGTTACTCAACGGAGTCTTCACGAATACGATCCCTAATGCCTTGGGGTATATTGCTATCAAAAAGTTACATAAGAAGCGCCGATTTCAAGGGTTTAGTTGTTTGGTTCAAAACCGCGAGAATTCCCTTACCCGCCAACTGTTCGAATTTGAATGCGGGCTGACTTGGAACGGTTCTTTGTGAGTCATTGAAAGACGCCAGCAGCCAAGCCAGCAACTATGGTTGTCACAACTGTTGGCCATGGATCTAGCATGCCTTCAAGAGTCATGATCTACAATATTGACCTACGATTATAACACAATTTCGTTGGGTACAAATTTTAGCCTATCATTGACCAATATAAACTACCTAGACGAAACGAAAATGCAAACGTGGCGAAAATTGGAGAAGAAAATACATATTTAGGTTACCATTTTTTCTCAAGAAATATTTGTGGCCAACCAACTACGCTGAGCTACATACCAACATTTTTTCGTCTCTCAGCATAAGCCTTTTCATGATCTACAAGGTTTTTAATACTGACCAATCATCAAAGCTCTACATCCGGCTAAATCTGGAAAAATAAAAAGGAACGTGCATTAGTTCCGTGTGGTAACAAGGTCACCTCGAAAGGTCCATCGGGGACAACCGAATCATCGAACGAATATTAACTACGTGACCCACGAGTGGGATTGGGAGCAGGACGTGTCTGTACACGTGTTTATGCCCAACTTGAAAATGTCTCGTACGACATTTTGGTTTATAATGTAGGGATTGAAGTTATAGAATCAGTGGTGACTTTACATTCCTCCGGCCTCAACCGTCTTGTATAATTTTTATAGATAAAGATCTATTAATACAAGTGTTCCTGTGTTTTGGTCCACCGTCCGTATTCTAATTATAATAAGTCTATGGTTTCTAAATGCGTTTTCAAGTCCCCTACCTTTTTATCCAGGAAAGCCATCCTGCCGCCCGACTGACGAGGCTTCCACACGCTACTTCTTCCTTCGCACGGGGATGGCGAGCCTACCAATTTCCAGAGACGATTTTTTTCCATCCGCCTTCCGAGTCGTTGAATTGGAAAATAGCAGCGTCAGAGCCGCTAGTCTCAGGGGATAGAGGTGGAAACGGTAGGGAAAGGGTGTCCTGACGGCTGACACGTAGAGTTGGGAAGAGTTCTGGAGGGTTTCGCTGGGCAGACGACATGTCACGGAGGTTGCATGACCATCGTTTCAGGGGGTGTAAGGTAGGATAGGGTAACTGTGAGGTTTTAGGGTTCGTTAGGTAGGTTAGGGCTCGCTTTGGGGAGATAGAATGGGAAGACTGTGGGGTTCACGGTAGGCTTTGGAGGCTGCGAGGACTGGTTGAGTGTGTGTGTGGGGGAGGGAGTTGTAACATGGAAATTTCGCTGATCTAGCGAGTGATCGGGTAGTTGCCACCTGGTAGCATTTTTTTGCCCACGGCGTTCATGGGCTGGCCTTTAACCATCTAAGAGACCGGCCAGAATGTCTCACTCGGGGTCAGGCAGGCTCGAACCTACAACCATCAGCTCCTAATGTAAGTCTATTGTGAGGAGAGGCCGACATGCTGCTTACTCGTCCCTTGAGCAGGTAAGGGCCTGCTTTGGAGATAGAGGACCATTTAGGTAGAGCGTAAGAATAGGTGACTCTAGGAGGTTCAATGTTCGCATGAGACGATTAGGATCGTTCTGGTGCGTTTGTATGGGTTGACTCTGAGTGTCGAAGTGTCGGATGATCTTGGATCGTTTCAAGGGTGTTAGAGAGGAAGGGGGCTGTGAGGTTCAAGAGTGTTCTAGAGGAAGGGGGCTGTGAGGTTTGAAACTCGCTTGCGTCGTTGAGGATCCATTCGGGGTGTAAGGATGGCACGCCAGCAGTGAGGTTCGAAGCTTTCTTTGCTGCTGGTTGCGCGGGAGGTTGAGCATCGTTTCTGGAAATAATTGGATGGTGTGGGTGAATGGTTCAGGGTTCGTTGTTGTGTTTAGGATGTGACGAGGTTCAGGGCTGATCGGGAACGAGTGTGAGGCCGCATGAGGTAGTCGGAGTGGCATGAGTCATTATGACAGAACAGGGGGATATGAGGTTTAGGGTGCGTAGTGGCAATGTGTGCTTTGTTATGATGACTGTTTTGCAACAATGGGTGTTTCGTTACTTTGAGTGTTTCGTTACAATGAGTTGTGAGTATTAAAAATGTGTTTCGTTATAACAGGCATTTTGTTACGATTAGAGGTTTCGTTTGAAATGAGTGTTTCGTTACAAAGGATGTTTCGTTACAATGGGTCTTTCGCTACAAATTCATGTTTTGTTTTGATGGCTGTTTCGTAACAAGTAAGTTTTTCGTTACAAAGGGATATTCATTACAATCGGTGTATCGTCACAAATGTGTTTCACTACAACAACGGGTATTTCGTTTCATTGGGGTTTTCAAAACAAAGAACGTGTTGGAGACAATGCAACTAATTTACCGCTGGGTAATGCCAAGAGAGCATATTTACCGCAGGAGGATGACAAGAGAGCATATTTACCGCTGGCGGATGCCAAGAGAGCATATTTCCCGCAGGAGGATGACAGGAAAGCATATTTACCGCTGACGATGACAGGCGGGCATATTTACCGCTGGCTGATGCCAAGAGAGCATATTTACCGCAGGAGAATGACAGGAGAGCATATTTACCGCTGGCGGATGACAGAAGAGTATATTTATCGCTGGTGGATGACAGGAGAGCATATTTACCAGTGGCGGATGACAGGAGAGCACATTTACAGCTGGCGAATGACAGGAGAGCATATTTAACGCTGGTGGATGACAGGAGAGCAAATTCACCGCTGGCGAATGACAGGGGAGCATATTTAACGCTGGTGGATGACAGGAGGGCACATTCACCGCTGGCGGATGACAGGAGAGCACATTTACCGCTGGCGGATGACAGGAGAGCATATTTATCGCTGGCAGATGACATGAGAGCATATTTACCGCTGGCGGATGACAGGGGAGCATATTTACCGCTGGCGGACGACATGAGAGCTTATTTTACCGCTTGCGGATTACAGGAGAACATATTTATCGCTGGTGGATGACAGGAGAGCATATTTACCGCTGGCGGATGACAAGGGAGCATATTTACCGCTGGTGGATGACAGGAGAGCATATTTACCGCTGGCGGATGCCAGGAGAGCATATTTATCGCTGACGGATGACATGAGAGTATATTTACCGCTGACGGATGACAGGGGAGCATATTTACCGATATCGGATGACAGAAGAACATATTTACCGCTCAATTTGGACAAGCGGGCCCCATGAAAAAAATGGATAAGGGGACAATGAAATTGATCACACGTTGCACATCGTGTCTGAACACGACGTCTGAACACAATGCCTGAACACGACGTTTTAACACGACGTCTGAACACGATGTCTCAACACTACGTCTGAACACGATGTCTCAACACTACGTCTGAACACGATGTCTCAACACTACGTCTTTACACGATGTACTAACACGATGTAAAAAAACGATGACTGAACACGATGTCTGAACACAATGCCTCAAAACGGTGTCTGAACACGATGTCTGAACAAGTCGTCTTAACACGACGTTTGAACACGACGTCTGAACACAATGCCTGAAAACGGTGTCTGAACACGATGTCTGAAAACGATGTACGAACACGATGTCTAAACACGATAGCTGAACACGATTTCTTAACACCATGTCTTAACACAAAGTCTGAACAAGATGTACGAATACGATGTCTAAACACGATGTCTGAACACGGTGTCTGACCACGATGTCTGAACACGATGCCTGAACACGATGTCTGAAAACAATGCCTGAACACGGTGTCTGAATACGATGTCTGAACAAGTCGTCTGAATACGACGTTTGAACACGACGTTTGAACACGACATGTAAACACGATGTCTTAACACTATATCTTAACACGATATCCGAATACGATGTACGAACACTATGTTTAAACACGATGTCTAAACACGATGTCTGAACACGACGTCTGGAAACGATGTCTGAACGCGATTTCTGACCACGATGTCTGAACGCGATGTCTGACCACGATGTCTGAACTCCATGTCAAACACGATGTCTGAAAACGATGTCTGAGTACATTATATCGTCTTGAATATAATGTAGCAGTTAATAAAGCATGTCTCGCAAATGGCAGGAATTTAGTACGGGTGCTTGTGTTGGATGCGTTGGGTGAACGGCGACTCAACATCACCACAACCTACAGGAATGTCTCTCAAGCCTGCAACTGTTAGATGGAGGAGAAAGTTGAAATATTCTAGTGATAGTCAGATGTTGGTTACAATTAGTCATCCTGTCGTTGGAACTTTTGTGGAGAACTGTAATCGGATTTACGGTCTGACCCAGAATATTGGTGGGAATTTTCTGCAGGTCAAAATGTGAATGGATAACTTGGCGTCACATTGTTTCAGAAATTATTTCGCTCTAAATAGTATTTAGAAGAAATGGTATTAAAGCAAATGAGATGATAAAATATAACTAATATATATAATCCCAAGACGAAAATTTCAACTAACTTTTATTATCCTCAAGTCGTGGTCCAACTCAACAAATATATATTACACGGCAAGGGATGTTTCGCGAGATCAGAAGTTTGGTGCATTAATTTAATTAAGGGTTCCGCCTAGTATTCAATAGAGGTTGCTGTGGGACGAGGTCATTGTTATAAGACATTTTCTCGTATTAATTATTCCAAATATACTCTTGTGTTCCATCACCAATTTATTCATCATTGGGCAGTGGGGAATTTCGGCAGTGGGGTAGTGGGGCAGTGGAGCAGGAGGTAGTGGGGCAGTTGACAGTGTTGCAGTGCTGCAGTGGAGCAGTGAGGCAGTGCACAGTGTTGCAGTGGAGCAGTGGGGCAGTGGAGCAGTGGGTCACTGTGCTGCAATGAGGCAGTGGGGCAATGGGACAATTTGTCCATATCCTGCCTAGTTTTGGGTGGCCAGGCGAGGAGAAAGCAAGGCATTGTAGCCAATAAATGGCAATTTCCCACCCATTTGTCCGTGTCCTGGAGTCGCTTTTGACTGCCACTGATGGCGTGAGTTGCGAGGCCCCTCTTCGCCACGCCGAGCTCGCAGACCAGCGGCACTTGGACTTCGGACGCACGTTGACATCAATAGAGGAATTGTCTTAGGTCAATAACAGTAGCAAAACGTCCTCAGATGTTAACTGTTTCTTTTTATGTCAAATACTGCCATGAACTAGTGGGACATTTCTCAAAACGAAAATAAATGCGAATGTTATTATCGGGCGTCCATGATGTCATTTTATGACATAACTCCAACATTGCAAAGGCTATTTGATATTGTACAATTTTTTCCGACCATCTAATCGGGAAATAAATTTCCTCTGAGAAAATATTTATAACGAATAATGATATTTTAGCCCAGAAGTTCATGCACAAAATGGCAATTATCGTGGAGTTATCGTAGAATAACATCATCAATTGATTTTTTTCATCCTGCTCCGATCGTCGGCCTATAGTGTCCGTCTTGTTGTTTTTATAGAAGAGACGTCTTTTTTTCGGCGTCTGACGACATTCAAGATGTTTAAACTTTACTCTGTAACCCGTAGACTGAAGTTGTAACGAAACTGAATACTGATATTACAAACCAACGCTATACCCATCAGGGATTGGGGACAGAGATTAATAATATTACAGTTGGAACAGTAATGTGGTTGGAACAGTAATATGGTTGGAACAGTAATGTGGTTGGAACAGTAATGTGATTGGAACAGTAATGTGGTTGGCACAGTAATGGGGTTGGAACAGTAATGTGGTTGGAACAGTAATGTGGTTGGAACAGTAAAGTGGTTGGAACAGTAATGTGATTGGAACAGTAATTAGACAATGAAAGAACACATTTTTTTCAAGCACTCGTCAGAGTGGAATTCGAATCAGATAAATTTATGGATATCTATGATTATGTTCTGAGGCATTATATCCCTATTGAACGGAGTTAAGCTCTTTTCTTCGTAGACTGCTCGTTGGTTTCGTAGACCACCCATGCCGCATTTGTCGAGGGATTTTCGCTTAACTACATCCAACCTTATTAGTACCGAAACAGCTCACTGTTAGACAGCACCGGGATCTCGTAGCAGAGGCACCGATGAATGACAGTGCTGCAGTGGGGCAGTGGGGCAGAGGACAGTGCTGCAGTTGGGCAGTGGGGCAGTGGACAGTGCTGCAGTTGGGCAGTGGGGCAGTGGACAGTGCTGCAGTGGGGCTATGGGCAGTGCTGCAGTTGGGCAGTGGGGCAGTGGACAGTGCTGCAGTTGGGCAGAGGGGCAGTGGACAGTGCTTCAGTGGGGCAGTGGGGCAGAGGACAGTGCTGCAGTTGGGCAGTGGGGCAGTGGACAGTGCTGCAGTTGGGCAGTGGGGCAGTGGACAGTGCTGCAGTGGGGCAGTGGGCAGTGCTGCAGTTGGGCAGTGGGGCAGTGGACAGTGCTGCAGTTGGGCAGTGGGGCAGTGGACAGTGCTGCAGTGGGGCAGAGGACAGTGCTGCAGTTGGGCAGTGGGGCAGTGGACAGTGCTGCAGTTGGGCAGTGGGGCAGTGGACAGTGCTGCAGTGGGGCAGTGGGGCAGTGGGCAGTGCTGCAGTTGGGCAGTGGGGCAGTGGACAGTGCTGCAGTTGGGCAGTGGGGCAGTGGACAGTGCTGCAGTTGGGCAGTGGGGTATATACAGTTGGGCGCAAGAAGAGCATAGGTTGATTGACTCTTAACTAAAAGAAGAGTCGCACTGATCGAGTGGTACGGCTCTTCCGTGCCATCAGTTATTACTTCCTCACTGCACACCAGCAGAACTGACTGCAAGTACTCGCTCGTGTACGGTGCTTCTGTCCGAGCGTGTAGAGGGTGCATGCATGGAGAGAAGTACAAGTACTCGCTCGTGTACGGTGCTTCTGTCCGAGCGTGTAGAGGGTGCATGCATGGAGAGAAGTACAAGTACTCGCTCGTGTACGGTGCTTCTGTCCGAGCGTGTAGAGGGTGCATGCATGGAGAGAAGTACAAGTACTCGCTCGTGTACGGTGCTTCTGTCCGAGCGTGTAGAGGGTGCATGCATGGAGAGAAGTACAAGTACTCGCTCGTGTACGGTGCTTCTGTCCGAGCGTGTAGAGGGTGCATGCATGGAGAGAAGTACAAGTACTCGCTCGTGTACGGTGCTTCTGTCCGAGCGTGTAGAGGGTGCATGCATGGAGAGAAGTACAAGTACTCGCTCGTGTACGGTGCTTCTGTCCGAGCGTGTAGAGGGTGCATGCATGGAGAGAAGTATACAATTGTCGGACGTGTTGAAAATTCCGCTCATGGTATGGATGGTGATTAGGGATGGTGATAATGGTTGGTGATTATGATTGATGATTATGATTGGTGATTATTATTGGTGATTATGGTTGGTGATTATGGTTGGTGATTATGGTTGGTGATTATGGTTGGTGATTATGGTTGGTGATTATGATTGATGATTATGATTGGTGATTATTATTGGTGATTATGGTTGGTGATTATGATTGATGATTATGATTGGTGATTATTATTGGTGATTATGGTTGGTGATTATGGTTGGTGATTATTGGTTGGTGATTATGGTTGGTAATTATGGTTGGTGATTGTGGTTGATGATTATGGTTGGTGATTATGGTTGGTGATTATGGTTGGTGATTCTGGTTTGTGATTATGGTTGGTGATTATTGTGGGCCCCAACGCAGCCCTGGTGCATTTTATTGAAGAAAAACTGGATTTGCCCGGTTGAGCACAATCCGACACAAGGAAATCTTGAATGGGGTGTTCATATTTTTCCTAACAGTTTCCATCTCTGATATTCTATTTTCATGAGTACCAATAATATCGAACAGTAATTTCATCGACAAATACTAAGCATATATTTATAGGATACAGTTTGATGATGAGCTTTTAAGCAAGACAAGTCGCGAAAAGTATCTAAAATATAATTTAAAAAAATTATCAGAACTCTTTCCTGTTTGGACTTCAGTATTATGATCTTATCATCTGCATATTAGTTTATTAGTTGATCAACTGGTATGATGATGATATGTTGAGATGCTACGATACAGCACAACATCATTTCATTCTGCAACTCCAACCATCATAAATACCACCAAAGTCATACGAGGAGCCGTGAAAGTTAGAAATGTTTAGGTTACCCAAATTCCGGTTGCTTTATAATGTAAAAGCTCCTCATAGCAGCTCAGTTCAAGTTTAATTTGCGCTTCCGCAAGTCCTCCCCTAAAATTGCCATTAGCATCTTTACGTCACAGAAAACGGGAGTCGCCTTCTTCGGAGGACGCGAAACAGGAGAAGGAATGGGCAAGGCGGCGCGAAACAGGAGAAGGAGAGGGCAAGGAGGAGAAAAATTGTGAAGAGGACGCGGTCTGGCAGTGGAGGGGGTTGATTAAGATTGATGAATGGGGGTCAAAGAGGGGGACAGCGGCTCAGTAGTGGGGGGGCCCAAGACGGGATGAAACACGCTCTATGATTGGTCACCGGCGCTGCTGATAACTTGCAGCAACAGAAATGACTTATAGAGAGTGTTAATTGTTATGCTTATGTTTGATCACATTGGGAGACCTCCAACACCTTACTGACTATTGTATGATGTTTGGAAAAGGGGCAGCGCAGGTGAATACAGAGGCAACCGGAAAGTTTTCTTACAAGAGTTGATGTTGATGTCAGAGCCATGTCGGGAGACTCTTCGTGAAATACTCAGTGCCTCATTCTTTTATTAACAGATGGTAACTCTGTAGTTTCTTGACTTAAAGGGTGGAGTTACGAAAGTTAAAGCTTCTCTCAGTGGCTACCTGGAACGAAGAAAAATACAGAGGGAGGGACCTAGTTTGTTACGGTTCCCCGGATTGGTCGGATGAGTCAGTAGGCGGAGCTTGTCTTGCGTTGGGTTCCGGGGGGTGAGAGATGGGTAAAAGGGTATGGGTATGATCGGGAGGGGTAGGGGAGGAGTCAGCAGTGAGGGGAAGGGATAGGAGGGAGCAAGAACTTACACTGGGGAGATAACATATTGAGGGAGCAAAAAAAATACTGCAAGAGGCCTTGGTAGACCGTAGGCTTGCAACTCAATGCGAACGAGATAAGGAATGCCGCTCTATCTAAATTTTACTGCAAATTGCATGTCCAATGTTTATTTATTTTTCATGCAGCAGAGGTAGGCACATTGTTTCGGAGCTGAAGTGCGCCATATTGCTCTGTTGCACAGCATCATGCTGCACATTCTTCACGCTATTCTGAGATGAGGGCACTCATGACATGCAGCATAGCGTGGCTGGCAAATATACACGTCTATTGCTGTAAAATATACACGTCTATTGCTGTGAAATATACACGTCTCTTTCTTTAGAAATATACACTTCTATTGCTGTGAAATATACACATATATTGATGTGAAATATACACGTATATTGCTGTGAAATATACACGCATATTGTTGTGACATATACACGTATATTGCTGTGAAATATACACTTCTATTGCTGTGAAATATACACTTCTATTGCTGTGAAATATACACTTCTATTGCTGTGAAATATACACTTCTATTGCTGTGAAATATCCACGTATATTGCTGTGAAATATACTTGTCTGTTGCATCTCTAGCTGCTGGTCGGGCATTAGAAAAATCACTGTGTGCTTGAGCGATCGCAATTGTTATCAGGGATCAATTGGTTGAGAATTGACAACACATTCTTACCAGACACTGATTATTAAGATGAGCGACCCAAAATATATCTGTGCCTTGTCAATAGGACCATATTCACGACGTCTATACGACGTAGGCATACACCACTCCCACTCAAACAACAAGTTGGCAGATATGCCTCGAAATCAATTATCGGGGACAGCTTCTGATCGGAGGGGATTTTAATTATTGAAAGACTAACAAATGCATCAGACATTTGTACCAATGTCGTATGTACCAACATCAAACAGGTGTTCCAATATCGTACGTACCAACATTAGACATTTGTACCAATGTCGTATGTACCAACATCAGACATGTGTACCAATATCGTGTGATCCAACATCAGACATGTGTACTAATATCGTATGTACCAACATCAGACAGGTGTACCAATATCGTATGTACCAACATCAGACAGGTGTACCAATATCGTATGTACCAACATCAGACATGTGTACCAATATCGTATGTACCAACATCATACATGTGTACCAATATCGTATGTACCAACATCATACATGTGTACCAACATCATACATGTGTACCAATATCGTATGTACCAACATCAGACATGTGTTCCAATATCGTATGTACCAACATCAGACATGTGTACCAATATCATGCAAATTAAATAGCAGAGTGACGGCCTATTTCGATAATTAGGTTCATGTATAGAGAGCCAAGGACGGGACGGTGATATTTGGATTTGAGTTAAAGCTGTAGAAGTGCACTGAAAGCATTTATTATACTTAAGAAATAACATTTTCAATCATGTTACTTCTTATTCTGTGTTGACTATGTTTACAACGATTGCGATGGCTTTGTTAGCAAAACAATCCCATGATATTAATTTCCGTGTCATTTAGGAAAAAGACAGTGAATGCTGCCACCGACATCTTCTGCAGTGTCGTTTTTTGAATGAAAATCAGAGGAACAAAGAAGTTTATTTGTAACTTAAGTGTTTTGGTAGGAATGACATTAAATGGCTGCTCTAAGAGGTAACACACTTCTATGTTTCGGTAGGAATACCATCGTCTAACCGCTGTAGGTAACACACTTGTATGTTTCGGTAGGAATACCATAGATAAGCCGCTGTAGGTAACACACAAGTTCCGTTAGGAAAAATGTGTTTTTTTCACTATAGGTAACTTTCTTTTAAAGGTAGTAAATTATTCGTAGTAAAAGCGTAGAGAGATGATAGACGGCATGGAAACTGAATAGAGACTGCACACTTGCTCATATA
>SDVV010034718.1:0-11142 GCA_016164225.1 Gammarus roeselii
CATACCTCAACATACCTCAACATACCTCAACATACCTCAACATACCTCAACATACCTCAACATACCTCAACATACCTCAACATACCTCAACATACCTCAACATACCTCAACACAGCTCAACAGTTAACGAAATTCGTGAAAGCCTTTTCGCTCCCGTCAATGAAAATTTGAATAAAAGACGCTGCCTAAATTCCTCGTCAGTTAATTTGTTGATTTTGTGTCATGAATGTACTTCGGATTCTTCGATTGAAGAATGACGCTTGCAGGGTAACCAAGTTCAAAATAAAAAGAACCTAACACCGCATTTCGTAGGATGTTGCTGGCGTCGAAGTGGGGCATTTGGGCTCTTATATGCAAACATTGGGAACATTTAAAAGCGTTCGAATGTGTAATGAGGTGATGAAACATCATAGGCTGGTAAGATGGCATGGAAAAGCATTCGTCCACAGAGTGGTAGCTAAGAACATAAACGCAGGGATTCACTGATGCGGTCCATGTTCACCAAAACACTGCCCAAAAAACTTCACAGCTGTTAAAGTTTCCTTGATTTCATTCATTTATTTCTGACGTTGTGAATGTTCATTGAGTTGTGGGGGACAAAAGTGTCAGGAAAACAAAGGTGAAGTACTGTTAATTATGTCCTGTTACTCTTAGTTATGCCATGGTACTGTTGGTTTTGCCATGGTACTGTTCATTAAGTCATGTTACTGTGGAGTAACTCCGGTTACTGTTGATTATATCATGTTACTGTTGGTTATGCTATATTACTGTTGATTATGCCATGTTAATGTTGGTTAGGCCGTATTACTCTTGATTATGCCATATTACTGTTCATTATACCATGTTACTATGGGGTTTACCATGTTACTGTTGATTATACCATATAACTGTTGATTAAGCCCTGTTCCTCATGATTACGCCATGTTACTGCTGGTTATGCCAAGTTACTGATGGTTACGTCATGTTACTGTTGGTTATGCCAAATTCCTGAAGGTATTGCCAAGTTACTGTTAATTATGCCATGTTACTGTTGGTTATGCCAAGTTACTGTTGGTTATGACCTGTTACTGTTGGTTATGCCATGTTACTGTTGGTTATGTCAAGTTACAGTTGGTTATGTCATGTTACTGTCGGTTATGCCAAGTTACTGTTGGTTATGCCAAGTTACTGTTGGTTATGTCATGTTACTGTTGTTTATTCCAAGTTACTGTTGGTTATGCCCTGTTACTGTTGGTTATGCCATGTTATTGATGGTTATGCCAAGTTACTGTTGGTCATGCCATGTCACTGTCGGTTATGCCAAGTTACTGTAGGTTATGCCCTGTTACTGTTGATTATGCCGTGTTACTGTTGGTCATACCAAGTTACTGTAGGTTATGCCAAGTTACTGTTGGTTATGCCATGTTCCTGTTGGTTATGCCAAGTTATTGTAGGTTATGCCCTGTTACTGTTGGTTATGCCAAGTTACTGTAGGTTATGCCCTGTTACTGTTGGTTATGCCGTGTTATTGTTAATTATCGATTGCAAAATATGTATGCATTCCCTCCCACATTTTTTAGATGCAAGGCTTAGCTATTTATCTCGTAGCACTGTCCACACGAAACATGTTTCCAGTGTTCCAAATACTCTTTCATTCAATGTATGGTAAAGGATTATAAATAAAGTTACAGTAAAAGTATGTTCAATGTAGATTGAATTACATGCAATCCAAAAATATTCATAATTTTGTAGGGTCTGTCAACCTCTGCTGGCGACTGTGCATTGGCTCTCAGGAATAAAAAATAATGCAGATGGAAATTGGGTCTATCCCTTTCAAATATTTCAAACCTGATTTGCTGATCTATCATTCATTCAAGCAACTCTTTTTTATTGAAGAAAGTCAAGAGTTAATGGAACTTTAGAATGGTGAGCAGCACATCTAGGCTGGGCTAGTATTACTGCAAACTTGTAGTATTACGAAATGGACATTTCAGCCCGTCATTCCTACCAAATGACACGTCCCACCTCTTTATCGGCCCCTGCGGGGGATGCAGGGGTTGCCGAGGCTGCAGGGGCTGCTGAGCACTTCCTTCACCCGTCATCATCAGCCTATCGCTGCGCTCTGCTATCCCGTAACATCAGGAAAGCGTGCAAATAGCTCCTCCTCTCCCATCTCTATGACCCATCCTCATTTCTCATCACCCTCTCCCCGTCTCGACCGCACCCTCCTCTCCAAATGAGCCCTGCGCCACATCTCACTCCTGGGGAGCACAATGGAGAGCGTCTCCTTGCAGCGTTTATTGGGCGCATAGAAAATACACACTCCTTAGAGGAGGCCCAGTCCTGTGGCAGAGAGAGTGCAGCCTGGGCTCGAGGTGAACCAAGGTGGGAGGGGCCACAAAGGAGGGGTTGAATCAAACTGTTTCATGGGAGGTGCTGAGTCAAAGCGCTATATGGGAGGTGTTGAACCAAGGCGTTACTAGGAAGGTGTTGATTGGAAGGGTCACACGAAAGAAGTTGAGTGAAGATGTTACTCGGGAGGTTTTGAGTGAAAGAACATCACGAAATGTGTTGAGTCAAGAGGTCGCATGAGAAGTGTTGAGTGAATGAATTACACGAGAGGTGCATATAAAAAGGATTTAACGTAAGTGTTAAGAGAAAACGGGTTAAACGAGAGACATTGTGTGAAGTTTATTCGAGACGTGTTAAGATACGAGAGATGTTATGTCAAGGGGCCACACGAGAGGTGTTATAACAAGGGATTTACATGTGAGGGAGTTGGTTCAATTGGTTACACAAAAAGGGTTGAATTAAGGGGCTTCTTGAGAAGTGCTTAGGCACTGGGTAACACAAGAAGTGTTAAGTCAAGGGGTCACTCAAGAGGTGTTAAGTGATGGGGTACACGAGACGTGTTAAATCGAGGAGACTTAAGAGGTCTTAAGTCAATTGGTTTCAACTTAGGTGTTGAGTCAAGGACTTACACGAGTGGTGTTAAGTCAAGGGAATACATGAAAGATGTTGAGTCGAGGTATTACGCGACAGGAGTTGAGTCAAGGTGTTACGCGAGAAGTGTTATGTGAATGGGATTACAAGAGAGGTGTTGAGTCAAAGGGTTACACTTCTGTCAAGTCAAGAAGTTACGAGATCGAGTTTGAATCAAGGGGTTACACTGGGGCTGCAAAAATGGGGAGTTACACGACATCTGTTGAGTCAAGGGGTAAGTCGATAGGTGTAGTTGAAGGGAGTTCAACGGAGATGTTGAGTTAGAGGCCTTCACGAGAGTTGTAAAGTCAAGGGATTACGCAACCGGTGTGCAAGTAAAGGTACTGTTAGGTCGAGGTGTTGCACGAGAAGTGTTCAGTCAAGGAGTTACACGAGAGTTGTCGAGCCAAGAAGTTCAACGGAGGTGTTCACGGAAGAGGTTATACGAGTTGCATTGAATGAAAGAGTTGTTGGAGAGGTGTTGAGGTGGTGGTGTTGTTTTTCATCCCATCCAGAAACATCGAATCGTGTTACTGACTGTGGCAGTTCCACTTGTAGGTTTCTGATATGTAGGGTAAAGAATTGATATATCAAAGCAATGCATAAACTGCTGAACCATCGCTCCAATTGGTGAAAATAAACCATCAAGCTTCCGGAGTCGACCATAAGAGGAACTCTTCAGAGTAAGAAGCAGTGTTGAGAGAGAAGCAGTGTCAAGAGACATGAACAGTAGTGTTAAGAGACAGGAGAAGCAGTGTTGTGAGAGAAGCAGTGTCAAGAGACATGAACAGCAGTGTTGAGAGACATGAGAAGCATTGAATTGCGAGACATGAGAAGCAGTGTTGAGAAACATGAGAAGCAGTGTTTAACTTGACACTGACACTGGCTGTGTCAGTACTTGTAACAGCCAAATGAAAGAGTACACAAAATGATGAACATCAACCTTTCATAGAGAAAATGTCCTTTATGGTATATACTTTACTAGAGATTTTATTTTATTGCACCATCGATTTCATGCATCTCTGGTTAACCTCTCTACTCGCTGAAAAAGTTAACCTTTCTGCTCGCTAAACCATCTAACCTCATTGCTCTCTAAATGGGGCAACCCCCAGCCCGCAAGAAGGATTAACCTCTCCGATTGTTAAAAGGGTTAACCTCTCCGCTCGCTAAAAGGGTAACCTTTCCGCTCGCTAAAATAGGTAACCTCTTGACTAGCTGAAAAGGCTAACCACTCTGCTCGTCAAACGAGTCAGCCTCTCTGCTCGCTTAAAGAGCTAACCTCTCCGCTCGCTAAAATGATTAACCTCTCTGCTCGCTAGAAGAGTTAACCTCTCTGCTCGCTAAAAGAGTTAACAATAATCTATATATTCCCCAGGCAATAGGATTATTGAAGTCAGAATTAGTCGCTGACATGTTTTCTCTCGCCTGATGCTCTACGTGATCCCTAGCCTCTCTCAATACAGTTGGCAATACTCTTGGTCACCCCTACTCTAGTCAGTCCTCTCAGATCACCTTCTTATTGTCATAACACTCCCACAAGGCCCTTCGCTGTTGTCACGCCCTCTGCAAGTAACATATTCCTCGTTGACTATTTATTCAAACACCACCAACAACACTCCTTCAAGTCAACTGCCTCCTCCCCCGTCTCCACCCCCAGTAATTAGCTCTCAGCGCGGCCCGGCGGCTCAGGGACATTTTGCCGCAAACTGCGACCAGGAAACAATTCTTAGCAAGAACTTGGACCGCAGTTTGCGCACTCAGGCCCGGAAGAGAGGGCCGTCCAACGAGGGCTCACAGCTCAACAACTGGTTTGGACTCCGGCCCGAAAGAGATGAAACCCCTTCACAGTATTATGAGGGGTTATTAGGGGATCACCCCTTCACAGTATTGTGAGGGGTTATTAGGAGATAACCCCTTCACAGTATTGTGAGGGGTTATTAGGGGATCACCCCTTCACAGTATTGTGAGGGTTTTTTAGGGGATCACTCCTTCACAGTATTGTGAGGGGTTATTAGGAGATAACCCCTTCACAGTATTGTGAGGGGTTATTAGGGGATCACCCCTTCACAGTATTGTGAGGGGTTTTTAGGGGATCACCCCTTTACAGTATTGTGAAGGGGTTATTAGGGGATCACCCCTTCACAGTATTGTGAGTGGTTATTAGGGGATCACCCCTTCACAGTATTGTGAGGGGGTTATTAGGGAATCACCCTTTCACAGTATTGTGAGTGGTTTTTAGGAGATCATCAACTATTCTCGAGAAAGGTTATTTAAAAGGAACGGATCAAACTTATATTTAATTAGGTCGCTGACACCATTAAATCGTCAAGTTAGAGGTCTCCTAGTAGACGCCGTTTTACTATAAGATATAAAATGCATGTAACAATTAAATATTTTATTACTTTCTTCCATTAATTGTCATATGCAACCCAATCCGGAACCAATGGCTCTGTACCTGTGGACAGCCTCAGTCAGTGCCCCTCCATCCTGGCCTACTGTTGGTTCGAGCTGCGTTTTTCCACTTTCTTAATGGGAACCGGCCCAGCGAACCTTGCGCGGTCACCGTTGATCCTCGCTGATCGTCCATGAAAGCTCAGGCAAGCATATTGTCCTTTTGAGGTGCTCAGGCTATGCCTCTGGCAAGCAACAGTCCATTCGAGATGCGCATGCGATGTGCTCATGCGAGGCTCCGACTCAGCAAGATCAACACTGATGAAATTTACATCCGTAGCATGGGGCCGCTATGCATGGTGTCTACCACAGTTGAGCCAGCGTTGGGTTGGGGATCTCGAAGGCTTATGAGAAGGAGGTAGTGGACGAGCCACTGCCGGCAGACAGCCCCAAAGCCCAAATTCCCACCGACCGACTTGTGCATGTTGAGAATCTTACGACCAGTGAAGGCCCCGGTATTTGATCTTCAAACCAACAAAAATTGACGCTGCCAAACATCCCTTCATATCAAAAACACGTTAGAAAGGAATAGTCATGGTTTCGTCTTTGTAGATGGGGGATAGGTGCGGTCTCTGTACAGCCCTTTGCGATGAATGAGACTCTGCTCTGTTTTCTCAATAGGGCGTTTGTGTGTAGAAGCAAGGTCAGAGGACCGGGAATTGTTTGCTTAGGAAATGATGGATTTGATTAATTGTTTGAATAATGTTGTTATTGATATCCGGGAATGTTCGTAGGTTGTTACTCCAACGATTGTGGTGTTCGACCTGTGAAGTATGGGGAGTGTTGTTGAGTGTAACGTCAGAGTGGATGGGGAGTTCACTCATGTCCGATGGTAATAATATGAGGGATGACTTGCTTGCGGACACTTTCATTCTGTTTCTCTGCAGAGATTTTGGGTGAATTTGGGTATTGCTTGAGGTGGGCTGCTGGGATCTCGTGTTAGCGGTGTGGTTTTATGGTGTATGGTCATCCGCGTATGAGCCGATGTGGGTGTTGTGTTGTGTTGATGAGGTCAGGTCGTGCATGAAGACGCGTATGACAAAAAAGGAAAGGACGGAACCGTGTGGAAAACCATTTGGGGAATGGCGTGTTCGTGATGGCTTGCTATTGTAGACAGTATGCGCAGGTCTGCCAAAAAGGACATTATTAAATCAGTTCTTGTCATTTGGATTAAAGTGTGTTTTGAATTTTTTTTTATCAGACCGTGCCACGGACCTGTGTCGATGGCCTTACTAATGTCGATGGCACAAGTCAGAGTGCGTGTGGCTGGCCCTTTTTGTCCAAGCCTTCGTGGATGGTTTGTTTGAGGTTGGTGAGCAGTGTGATCGTGGAATGTTGTATCCTGAAACCGTGTTGTGTAGAGGAGTGTGGAATATGGTAGTGTTTAGCTCATCGGGCAGTGTTTAGTGTTAGATGTCAGTAGTTATCGTGTGCGTTAAAATCTTCTAAAGTGAAAGTGTTGGAGGTGGTGTTGAGGTTTTCTAGGTATGGTGGGTACTTCGGTTGACATGAACTGGATAAAGGAACGTTTTTCTTGAATATATTATATTATTTCTTGTGGATTTTAATTAGTACTGCTGATTGCAACTCTCGTGTGGAGTTCATTGCAAGTTGCACGGGCGCGTGTGCAGTGTGTTAGTGGAGCAAAGATTTTTGTGCATGAGTGTAACGAGTTCAAAACTGCAGGTTTTGTTATGACGGTCGTAGAATAGTGTTGTGTAACCAAAAATCTTTGGTGTCTTGGATTTTTCCTTGAGTTTAGTTTCTTGAAGGGCAATGTGAATGTTGGTTTTGAAGAGAAAATGCTTGTGTTTCATTTGTTTCCCACCAAAGCCGTTTGTATTCATTTGTAATATGTTCAAATGTCCGACATTGGTTTGAGGTTATTGTGGTGGGCCAGGAAGTGGCGATGGGGCTGGTGGGTATGAGTGTGGGTTGCGCGAGAAGGAGAGTCGCTGGTAAGACCGGCGAAACTGTCGGACGCACTTGAGAGGGACCGTCCAGGAGAGGAGAAATGCCCGGCGTTGGTGCGGAGGAAAGGGTGTTATTGTAGAGGTCAGTGTTAATGTTGTTGGTTGGGTAGCAGCAGTGCATTAACACCCATGTGGTTTAGTTCTATTGATGTGGATACCAGAGTCCTGTTTTGTTTATTGTGTTATGCCCCTCATCTACATGACTCGCGCCAACGCGATGCACACAAGGGCCACCGGAAGTGGTTCATAAGTAAGCATTGGAACCAGGGTTGGATTCTATGTCACCGGCTAGGAAAAGGAGAAGGATACAGCGCGATGATATTTTCTCACACTTCATTAGGAAACAAGCCGTGTCTTTGTGATGCCGAGCCGGTGTCGAGTTTTATCGGTGGGCCTGAAGCCCTGGCAGCGTACAGGCCTCGTCTACATCGAGGTCATGCGACGACAACGTGAATAGGGTGATTGAGCGACTTACCCTAGGGTTGAGTCCTAGACACCGCAACCGGAGCTAGCTTTCTTGTGCAAATCCAGCCGACGCTTGTAGGCTCCTTCGTTCGTACAGAATGCGATTCTAGGAAGGCGTTGAGGGGCAGTGGGAGATAGGCTAGCGGCTAAAACGTAAGTAAACAGTGTGAAGTAATGGTGAGAGAAAAGTTAACTGGAACAACGGTCAAACGTGGAGAGCGAAAGCTAACAGCGCAGAGAGTTCTCTAGCGTTTTGCTTCACACTGAACGTATAAATATAAGCAGGTTACAATAAAAAGCCTATATCCTTTAATAGGTCATATAGAGATCGCTGAGAATGGTCTAATGCCCGATTCAGGGAGAACCTCAAACACAAATATATTTAGAAACATGGCAAAGCTCTGCAGGTTCTGTCCCATTACGATGATGCTATTATGTAACTATTGTGTTACGGTGCTACTACAACACCCACAACAGAGATTACTACAACACCCACAACAGAGATTACTACAACACCCCCAACAGAGATTACTACAACACCCACAACATAGATTAATACAACACCCACAACAGTGATTACTACAACACCCACAACAGGGATAACTACAACACCCACAACAGAGATTACTACAACACCCACAACAGAGATTACTACAACACCCCCAACAGAGATTACTACAACACCCACAACATAGATTAATACAACACCCACAACAGTGATTACTACAACACCCACAACAGGGATAACTACAACACCCACAACAGAGATTACTACAACACCCACAACAGAGATTACTACAACACCCCCAACAGAGATTACTACAACACCCACAACATAGATTAATACAACACCCACAACAGTGATTACTACAACACCCACAACAGGGATAACTACAACACCCACAACAGAGATTACTACAACACCCATAACAGAGATTACTACAGGCACCCACAACAGAGATTATTACAACACCCACAACAGAGATTACTATAACACCCACAACAGAGATTACTATAACACCCACAACAGAGATTACTACAGCACCCACAACAGAGATTACTATAACACCCACAACAGAGATCACTACAACACCCACAACAGAGATTACTACAGCACCCACAACAGAGATTATTACTACACCCACATCAGAGGTTACTACAACACCCACAACAGAGATTACTACAACACCCACAACGGAGATTACTACAACACCCACAACAGAGATTACTACAACACCCACAACGGAGATTACTACAACGCCCACAACCAACAGAGATTGGGTGTAATCTAGACACCTTAGCTAAGTATATGACTGAACATTCATATATCACATTCAATGCTTTGGTCGTTCTCAAGTTCTGTTATCTTTCTTTTTGTTGTGGGTTAACTATAACCTCCAACTATTCCCCACACATGAAACAGAGTCGCTAGGCAGGCCCATCATGAGAGGCCTAGGAATATCATTGGAAGCATAGGCCTGCCAATGGTGGCGTTGGTCTTTCATTGATGGTTTGGGGTTACCATTGGTGGCCTAGTCATACTATCGATGGCCAAGGCCAATGATTGATGGCCTTCACTCATCATTGGCGGTCATGGCCTACCATAGATGACCTAGGCCTGCTATGGTGAGTGACCTATGCATATCATTATTACCATAATCCTACCATTGGTTCTTCGCGCCTACCATTTGTGGCATGAGCCTACTATCCCGACTTACACCGAGCATTCGTAGTCTAAGACTTACATTGATGAGCTTGCCTACTATGATGACCTAGGCCTATCATAGAAAGACTTGGCCTACCATTTGTAGTCTAGGCTTATCATTAGTGTTCTGTGCCCATCATTGGTGTCCTCACGAGCTCCAATTAGCCAGTAACACAATAGGCCGGTTGATAAGTGCAGCTGTAGGGCGCTCAGCACTCAGAACAGCGGCGTCACAACAGGAATAATTAGCGCTCGGATCTGCAAAACAATAACACAAGTGTTGATGCGGGTATAATTGGAATGGGAATGGATTCCTATGGTCTATGACTGCACAGGATACAAATACAAAGCGATGTTTAGTAGTGTTTATAAGTATTGGAAAACAACAACAGGCTATTGGCCCAAACTAGGTTGCCTTTTGATAGCAAGAGGATAAGGTCTGAAGTAGAACGTCTAAGAGAGCTTCATGTGCCATTTCTGTTTATAAAACATCAAGAAAAGGAACGGGTTGGTTGTTTATCGGCGATTTATTTAGAACTTATAGAGCCGCGACTTAAACGTTTTGATTGTATTGCTGTTTACCACCTCCGCTGGAAGTTTGTTCCATTCTTCGACAACTTTTTGTCGTCGCCGAGGAAGGGTGTGAACAGCCGGGCTCTGCCGTTTTCAGTGAAGTTATTAGGATTTACAACAAAACGCTGCACAAAAACTTGTCTGTGTAAATTGTAAAGTCACGTTGAATTAGTTCATTGGACATTCGTTTATTTATAAAAAAAAGTAAACGTGTTTGTTGACAATGAGTGGTGCTTCGAACAAAATGTGTTGTGAGTGCCGGCAACAGAAGAAAATTTAAAGTGACGTGTTCAACTTAGTCAATACAGGCGATATGCTGCCCAATCTGCCTTGCTACGGTCGTCATATCTACGTTTAGATGACATCAATATAAAAAAACGGTCTCAATTATAATTTGCTAAGCAATAAACTGATACCACGCGAAAAGTGATACATACTTTCTAATTTTCACGTGAACGTGACCACACCCAGATCAACCTTGGAGAGTTCTCTACTGCTTCCCTCAGCCAACTCTTGTACCCTCCACCCCAGCATTCCAGTCCACGACTGAAAGAAAGAAAGAAAGGAAAAAATATTTATTCAAGCACAAACTATATGGTATTAAGTTTTGCATCTTAAATCAATACATAAATGTACACAAATCAAAAATAATCCACAGGTGGACGAGCATGAGTGCAAAACTGTCCGGAACACGTAACAACCAAACAAATATTGTTAGAGGTTTAAAATACACAATGAATCTGCTCTATATTGAAATGACACATAATATTGAGATCAGAAAAATGCAATTTTGCATAACAATTATTTACAGTTCATTATTCTGGTTATCCGCCTATTACATTGGGTAGCAAACGTTGTCAGGGTATGTGTGGGCCTTTGTGAGTTACAGAGCCACGGCCATGCATGCCAATATGTTCAGGGCGAAGCATATTCTAAGTGACGATACAGCTACATATACATACATGCAAATAAGTATACATATATATGTATATACATATACGTATACATATACAT
>SDVV010034719.1:0-11142 GCA_016164225.1 Gammarus roeselii
TCATGTTGCATATGTGCAATTTCAATGCTAGTCATCTGAGTGTTTAGGGATAGTGAGAACATATTTTGTTTCATAATTTTTATTGATAATAAATCTAACAGCTACCTAATAATTTACATGTAGTGTTAAAGGTTAATTCCCACACATATCTTTCTTCTTGCATGAATTCTGATTTCCGGACACGTTCATGATGAATTTTTGCAACCTTGCAAACGACTTGATCCGAACAGTGTTGATCAATTTACACGTGGCATAGATTTAATTGTATCATCTAAAACTGTATCTACGATATTCGCAATGGTTTTCTTTTCGTTTGATATATATGCTGTCATAATATGACTGAATTTTACATCACACGTGATTTGTTTAAAAATATATGAGCTTATTTGTAAATCGATTGAATAAAAAATTATCAGCAATGAAATAACTAGACTTATGATATAAATCTTTAGACGATGCTCGGAAAAAACGGGACATCTCCATGTCTGCTGATGTTCTAATGTTTTATTTAGAGCTCAGTTATATATATTTATACTCATATGTTAGGCATATTATTCATACATTGATATTCAACATAAGCATGATGTCACCAAGATGCGTTACATCGTCAAAACAGCCCTGGAGATAGGGGGGCTCAGAACACCCTGGAGATAAGGGGCCGAGAACGCTCTGGAAATCGTGCAGCTGAGGACGCCCTGGAGATCGTGTTGCTGAGAATGCCCTGGAGATCGTGTTGCTGAGAACACCCTGTAGATCGTGTAGCTGAGAACGCCCTGGTGTCTACGCTCACCGAAACAGCCTTGCTCCAACACGTTAGGGTGTCTGTCTTGGGTGAGAGAGTGATTCTCAGACAATGCCCCGCCCCGGCACCCCCCACCAGTCAATGTGTGAGCGCGGACCACAGACGATGCCCCGCCTCGCCTAACCCACCAGCCAATGAGAGAGCAGACCTCAGACAATTCCTCGTCCCGACACCCCCCAAGTCAATGAGAGAGCAGCCTCGGACGTTGGTTGCGCACCAATCACGGCGCTGCGGCAGAACCTTACGTGCAGCAGATTGAAGTGGACCTGCTTTTGATTGCTCTCCATAGGTAAGTTTTCTAAGTAAACTTGTATATTTTTTAAGATGTATCAGTGTTATGATACGTGGTATTGTAGATTAATATCGGTATTGTTAGGAATATTTAGAGTGTTTCCACGCTAGGATCCTATTTATTTTCTGTTCCCACACGTTATATTGCCAGTCATGCTCAAGAGTACAGTGTTGGGTGCTCACGGGAGCTTATCTCTTGGTCGCGAAAAGGCACTACCTCCCGTAAGTGGTGCGGTGGCATACATGTTTTAACCTGTCATAGTCGAACATGTTTCGCGTACCAGTTTATGCTGTTCTGTGATTTTTTGTACAGTTAATTTATAACAGTGCTTACAAAGGGTATGCCAGTGTTACGAAACCATGTGTTACTTTATAAACTGTCCTAGAATCTGTCTATTCCATCCTCCTCTTCAATTTTCGAAAGTCTATTTCTGTGAAATGCTTCAGGCAGCTTATCCAGGAACGTTTGAATGAAGTCATTGACATCTTTGCTTATTACTGTCTTATTGACCAATAAGCCTTTGAGGAGATCGAGAACGTGAATACGACTTTGGACATTGGGATGGCTTGCAAAGCTGTTCGGTAGAAATATAAGTGCTGTGTTGGTTTTTAGGTAGTGAAGCTAACCGGGGGACAATGATCTAGCCACGGGGCAATGAGGCCGTATATAGTGCTGCAACATCGCCATTATTTGGCTCCTTTCGTTTGATCGGTTCCGGTGTGGGTTCTGTAGTGATACTAGTGTGATATAGTTCTTGGTTAAAATTAAATAATTTTTGTGCTATTTCTGGCGAAGCGTTAAAATTTAGCATATCGTCCCACATTCATTCAACCTTTGACTGCGATATTGACTGCTATGTTCTTCTATTTCTGGCCTTGTTGTGACAGATAAGGGTATAGCGCTACCGCCAATATGGTTTGTTGTAAACTTGTCCATATCTTGAATTTTGGAACTAGGAGGTGAATCGATTGATCCATGGATTATTTTTGTCAAAAACTCACTTCAGTGGGCAATAGTGAATTTAACAGAAGCCCTCCACGCACGGCTGATGAAGTTTTCCTTTTGTTCCCGGACGATTCTCTCCCGGACGATTTACTGCCTAATTGTTTTACTATAGAATTGAATTTAGTTACCCGTGACTTGAATAGCTTGTCACAGACCAATTTTCCGCTCAGTTTATATGTAAATATTTCGCAGATGATATTAACTTCTATATCAGTTAATAGTTTGATGAGTTGACTACGTTCGGATGATTTAAGTTGATTTAATTTATCATAAAAGTTCAATTTCCGTTTCGAAGTACGTTCATCACACATCAAAACACGACGTTTCATTCGCTAATCCACGTCGGTTTGTTGTCTGGTAATCCGTGTAAATCACGTAGGTTTGCTTTCTGCCGCGTCTAATTCGGCTCTTCAAGACCTTAAATATCAGGTCTGTCCCACTGAACTAGTTCCTGCCTGTAGGCAAAACCTTTGATGGGCTTATCAGTATCGAGCGGTGTTATCTCATAGGTGGGAAGGTAATGTTTTTGATTAATACGTGAAATCCGAAACAATTTCTCCGTAAACTTTGGTTCGTGTCCTTTCCTGAATGTCTTGAGACTGGGATCACTCCACTGTAAGCGTACGTACGCTCCCACCTTTAGTTGTGTACTGGACAATTTGATTCTTTTACGTCGTATTTTAAACATTTCGGATAAAGTGCCTGAATTTCTTTTGGGTCGTTCAACAAATACACGTCAAAGATGACCCGGCTCATTACTGATGAATGTGGTGTCATATTGTACGTGTTCACAATTGTTTGCAAGTCATCTATATAGCGTTCTGTCATTTTAGCATGCATATATTTACCCAACTTAAGTTTAGAGTCCATATGACGCGAAGGCCCTACATCAAAGTTAAACGAACATTTGTCTGTCTACTCTGGAGAGTCCGGTTATAGGGCACTGCAAGATTTCCTACTTTTATCAACTCTATTTTTCGGACTTGGTGATCAATCTTGAGGAAGATGTTTACTCGACAAGAAGCTGATGATGTGTGTGTTCAATGCCTCAGCGGCACCAGTTTTATATGACTCCACCGCTGCAGGCAGGCAAGCAGATTACAACACGTATAGCGGTATCGTTTAATTTTCGTTTTGTTTAGTTTTCGATTTCGTTTTGACTTGGTTTTGTTGTCGTACATCTGACGGTGTATGGCAATTGTTGTATAAAACGGCAAATGCCGCAGCTCAGACATTATTTGTGCTCTTGATCTTGTTTGTGACAGACATGTGTTTTACTCTAGATGTAAGTACCGCCACTTCTAACATGTTTTTTTGTTTTTATTCTAGATATCTTTCTGTAACTTTTTTGTCTATTTTTTATTGTTTTAAAAACATTACTTTGTTTATTCTTGTAGGATGAACCAAAACGATATGGTAATGGCAAATACGCCTTTGTTGGAGGATGCAGGGAGCGTTCGTAGTAACGGACCATGCCGATATGACGCGCTCTCACGTCCGCAACCTAGCCTCGCATGCCCTAGCACAAGCCCGCCACCTAGCGGAAACATCGCAATGTCCGCAAGCCCTAGCGCAAGCCCACAATCCGGTGCTGCCGCTGCTGCTGATCCGTCTTCGGAACAACCCGATTTTCAGCCTACTGTTCCGGCTCCAGAACTACCCGGAGTTCAGCCTACTGCTCCGGAACAAACCGGAGTTCAGCCTACTGCTGCTAGGATGCACCCTTGGCGCTGTCTCCAGTTGGACATTTCGTTACTCAGCCTACTGATCGGTCTCCGGAACAACCCAGAACCGATACGTGACCCTACATTTTATCCGCCTATCTCAAAAGTAATTTGGAAAACAATTTTGTCACTTCAAAATTTATACCATACATTGAACCTGTCAACATATCCACATTGATTACATTGGGACGCGAGGAATTAGTGGAGCATACTGAATCTAAAATAGGCAAATTCCAAAGACTCCAATGCATCGTGAATGTTAGGATGAACAAACAAGTAGAGGATGCATCTGTAGATGACAAGTACTGGGTGCTTAACACAAAAGCTATCCAACTAGCAAAAAAGACTTTGCTAACTTATCTGAATAAGTATCTTGGGGTAGATTTACAGAATAAATTAGAAAAACAGAAGCGAGAAGGTAGTGGTTGGAACATTAGTACAGTAACCAGTGTATGGCTTAAATTCTACAAGACGGGTGTTAATTGAACAAAACGTCTAGGGGATTATGTTTCTTGACCCAAAAACTGTCCAGCCCGTAACCACATTGTCAACATCAAGACAAAAAACAATAATTGTGTATTGACAAGCCTCATCGCAAATTTCCACCTGCCGGAAAATACATACCTCTCAAATGATGGACGACAGTCGGAGTTTATTTACCTCCCGTACAAAGATACAGAATTCCAATTTTCAAAACTTGCCTTCAACAAACCTGTGGCTTTAGAAGATTTACTTATTATAGAAAGGGATTATAACCTGAACATTAGACTGCATCAGCTCACGCAAGAGAAGGAAGGTTATGGTCTTGCCAGCATATACAGGGGTAGTTTAGAAGCAGCAAGGAGAGTCCGGTCCATCTTGTGCAAATCTTGGATGTCAGTCATGTCGCGCTCATACCGTGTTTCTCTACATTTATGAAAACCTTCAGAGATACGACACGTAGAGGCAACTTTTTGTCCATTCTGCATGCATGGCATTAATGCAAGCAAAAAAGCTGGACACGTAAAACTGTGTTTTCCTCCAGTACAGGCTTGCGAAATATCAGTATGCCTGAAGAAGGCGAGATGTACCGATTTTCAGCCATGCATGCAACAATGAAACCAGCCGTTGTTGCCTATTATAACTGTGAATCTGTGCTGGAGCCTGAAACAGAGGGAAAACATGTAGTTAACGTACACAAGTTGTGCATGTACAGTTATACTCTAGTTGATAAAGATGGAAAAATTGTAAGGTACAAAGTAGTCGATTCGACTTCAGTTCCGCTTGAGGAGATGGAGACGCATCTCGTCAACAATTTGTTGCTGGATTACAATGATTACATGTCTACCTTACCTTTGTACCCCAACCCCGTCCTCACAAAACAAGACTTTGAAAAATATTGCGAAAGCAAAACATGTGAGTTCTGCAGGGACACTTTTGAGAAAAAGGTACAAAACAAGTTCGTCACTATAATCATTACATCGACGGCGTCATTGGACCCAATAAAGGAATTATATCCGGCAACTATATTGGGGCTCTGTGCTTTAATTGCAACATCAGAATCACTGAGAAACTCAGGTTCTTGCCATGTACTGTCTGATAAACTGATATGATAAACAGCTTGGCAACTCTGTCTTCTTGAACGATGCCATGAGCAAGTACGGTGTCAAGTTCATCGACTCCTACTCCTTTCTCAACTCAAGTTTAGATAGTCTTGCCAAAAATCTTAAAGACAGTGGCCATGACATGAAGCTTCTGAAATCTCATCTCACAAGTCTCGGCTACACTGACAAGGTCCTAGAACTCGCTACTCGAAAAGGTATTTTCTGCTACGAAGCCATCATGTCGGATTCTGTGCTGGACCAAACTGACATCCTATCGCAACAAGACTTTTACAGTCAACTTTGAGGCAAAGGAATATCGGACTCTGATTACGCTTAGGTGATTGAAATGTGACAGGCAGCCAACTGCAAGTCCCTTCATGACTACATGATCATCTATCTCCTCATCAACACGTTGCTACTGGCTGAAGTCTTCCAAAAGTTTAGGGAGACCATAACACGCGACTACACCCTGGATCCCGTCCATTTTGTAAGCCCCCCTGGCTTTGTAATGCAAGCTGCCCTCTACGAAGGCAAGATGAAACTGGAGCTGGTCAAAGATATTGATCTACTCTACCTGACTATAAAAAATACAAGCGGTGGATTTGTGACGTTGGCAAAAGGTCTTACCAAGACAGACAATCCTAGATGAAAAGACTTTGGCCCTAAACTACCTGTGTCTTCAGCAGCAATGTGAGACTTTAACAGTCGTTAAGATGGATGCTTCAGTGAGCCCCTTATCATTGATGAAATCCACGAGCTCACACTCGAAGAAATTCAAGCATTCAACTTGGCAAACGCGACTGTTCTGACGAGTACACGTACATTTTTTGTATCGATGCCCAAGTCAGCGACAAAGTTGCTCGAAAAAACAGACGAGCTGCCACTACTGCTGCATCACAAATAGGTTAGCTAAGACGATGTTTCGCTCCTTACAAAAATTCTTTTGGCAGGCTCGGAACATCTCAAAACCGAAAATGAGCAGATCGTAAGCTGGCTGCTAGTCATCTGCCCTAAACTAACTACGTCGTGGCCCTGGAATTATATCAAGCACTCCTCCGGCAAGGATTGGAATTCACCAAGGTTCATCGAATTTTTCGAATCATGCAGGAACCTGTCTTCAAATCCTTCATTATGAAAAATATACAAAAAACATCATGAGTCCACAAATTCCTTTGAAAAGTCCCTATATAAGCTCTTATCAAATAGTATACACGGCAAGCTTTGGTTCAATATGCTCAACAGAAGTCTAGAGGCAAAGGTCGTGTGCGCAGCCAACGAGTTCCGAAAACACGCTGCGAACACCCTCCTGAAAAACTGCTACGCAATCGGCCCGAAACAGTCATCGTGATCCTAAAGCAAAAAATGTCCGAATGGTACACTCACTCCAAGTTGGATTCTACGTACTTGAGAAAGTTAAAGCAAAATTTTACAGCTTCTTCTATGACACACTGAATCCCAAATACGGTGACAACGTCTCGCTCATCTACTCGGACACAGACTCGTTGCTGCTCCAGTTAAAAGGTGTGTCCGACATTGAGACGGAAATGTGTAAGCCTCCTCTGGCTGAATACATGGACTTCTCCAACTACCCCAAAAATCCTTCCTTGTACGATGAATCAGAGAAAGGACAGCTGGGACTACTGAAAAGTGAAACAGCCAACGATTAC
The DNA here is from genome assembly GCA_016164225.1 of Gammarus roeselii. Taxonomy (NCBI): domain Eukaryota; kingdom Metazoa; phylum Arthropoda; class Malacostraca; order Amphipoda; family Gammaridae; genus Gammarus; species Gammarus roeselii. The sequence continues at coordinate 7,074 of SDVV010034719.1, forward strand.
CCGAGTGAAATCATTTGCCTGCAACCAGTGTATTACAGTATGTTGCTCGAGTCCGACGCCACAAAATCAGCTGCTAAGGGTGTCAATTACCAGACACAAGCCAAAATCAGACACGAACAATACAGAGACATCCATAAACAGAAAACATGTACACTTTGAGACCATACACAACATTCGCGCACAAGCATGTGAGCTTCAAACTGTACGCACTATTAAGAATTGTCTCTGTAAGTTTGAAAATAAGCGGTACTATGTTGACGCGTGCGCAAATCTTGCCTATGGGCATCCAGACATTCCCAAAAAATACATTGTAGTTGAACCTAACACCACTAAGAAGAAGAAGCGATGTGTCGTGGATGATGACTAATGTAAACATGGATTTAACTTGGAAGAGACGTAAGCCGGGTGAGGCCGTCTTTGGCGAGTACACTCAAGTGAATGACAAAAGCACATCCACGTCTTCAAGTTTTATTCTGTAAATGTTCCTAATATGTTGTAAATATAAACATATGCAAATAAATGAATGTGAACTTGAACATGTATGTTCCATTGTCCAACTAGTCAGAGTATATATTGATGTCTACAAGTAGTTTATTGTCAGTATGACGTAGGACCCAGTGAAGGATGCAGGAACTGGAGGATTTTTTTGTCTATGTCTCATCGCTGGGCAGTAGCTAATTGTACCAAAACAACACATTTCCAAGTTTTACTAACAACATTTATCCAGGATTATAGCTACAGGGAGAGTGGAGCGTAGGACTTGTAGAAGTATTATATAATGACTGGTTCACGATAAAAAACACGATGAACAGGACAACATTATATTCTACGTAGACTATTTTAATGATAAAGATGAAAGAGTCGGGCATGAAACTGCTTTGTTTGTTAATAGGGAAAATATTTCAGGCAATTCATTGGAAGAACACATCTCCGAGCAAGAAATTAGGATCAGAAAAAGTCTGCTAAGGAAATGAATCGTTAGAGATGAAGGAAAATTGCTTGAATATGATAGTGCCACACAACGCATAAAACTCAATGCCTTTATTCTGAAAAAAACATGTCGCAATTCAAATATACTGAAGCTACGGTGAATTGGTACTTCGTTGGAGATAGATCAGCAAATTTAATGGGTGGGGCGATGTGTAAATATAATGTCGGTGAAGGTGCCGTTAGCGAAAAAATGTCCTTTATGAACGATAATGTACGCTACATAAACGTTTACTCAGATATCGTTTCAAGCAGTTTCCTTGTCGACAAGCAAATCATGTTTCTTGATGTTATTCCAATTATTAAATCTTATTTGTTTACGCGTGCTCATGTCAAATATAAAAAATAACAACGCAGTCAAATAGATTCCCTTGCCATCGATCTACGAGATGGTGTTGGCGGTATAATTACGTTGAAAGATGGTGGATCGAGCCTAAGCGTATTGCATTCTAAAAGAAGCTAAAGCTATTTAAATATAACGCTTGATATAAATAAGATAATTTGGTAACAAGCAATCATAAAGGTGGTATATGCATACCCCTTGTACAAACAATACGAAGTCATATATCGTACCAGAGGGGTAGCGGATTCTTCTCAACCATAGCCAGTCTTGTAAGACATACATTGCCTTTTCTACGAAAACTGTACTGCCTGCAGCTGCTGATATGGCTCGAAACATGGTACACGATTACTCGGAGCAGAAAGATATACGAAAATCAACCGAGGAGCATGGGATTGCTACACTCAAGAATGTTGTAAAGAAAGCTATAGCTGGAGCCAAGATTACAGGAAAAGTAACGAAAAAACGTTAGTCTAAGAAGCACCGTGGAAGAAAGATGAACTCGTGTCGTCCATTATTTAATTACAACTAAATACCCCTGTCCATGCACCATTAACGTAAGTTTCGGGTGAGGTTCTATTCCGACAAGAAATATTTAATTGAATCAAGTATCGAGTCGAATTTAGAAAGAAATTATATAAATACAAACATCAGCTTGTATGATATTAGAATCGCCGATTCCTTTATAGAATTCCATGTTTCCGGATCGGATAATGAAATGGTCGACTTGAGTTCGTTAACTGCTGAAGTGAAAATCCGTGTTAGAAATGCAGATGGGAGCGCGTTGGCCGACGCTGCACATGTTACACTCGCTGACGGATTTTTTCATCGCATGTTCCAAAGTCACTCTCTATTCCTAAATGTGTTCAGTGTGAAGGAAACAGTTATACAGGACTATTAAATAACCTCAATGCCTATACATCCATGAAGAGCTCCGATGTAAATAATAAAGGGCTAAATATTACGTATAAATCACTACAACACCCATTACAGATACCATCGTTGCGGGGGATTTTGTTAATCAAAATAAACATGAGACCTAGATTCAAGAAAGTGTACGTCATAGTATACATATGATAGGGGCCACTAAACTTTGATTTAACCGGTAGCAACAGTTATCTATTGGATAATGTCAGCGTAAATATACGATGAATGGAGCTGGCAAATCCAAGTAGCGTTCTTCTAACGCATGACAAAGAAGAATACATCTATTCAAGATTGATTCATGCAATCTATGGTGCAAAAAGATTATACCATACACTACAACTTTGCTTGCTCTAAATGAAGAACTCACAGAAAACAATGACATGATTGAACACATGTTTGATCGACCGATTGTCAAATAAATTTTGTTTCCTGCTGTTCAAAACTTCATCTCCATTGATTCCCCCTTAAACGGGGTTGTTCCACATAAATTAGTCCTATTTCTCATTGATCAAGCGGCACATAACGGAGCATATGCATGCAATCCAAATTACTTCCAGCATAACATCATAAACGCTATTGTCGATGTAAACGGAAACTGCGTTACCAACATTATATCGTGTCCCAGAGAATGCGCCCATGCATACCATCACACACTTTCGGTTCTAAGGACGCGTAACAGCTCTCATCTCATCACAAGACAATAAGTCCCTGCAGGAAGACCAATATTTGTTATAGATACAAGACCAACCGACTCTGAAGATGTCATTAACCTAGAAAAAAGAGCAAACATACGCATAACAGTGAATTGCGAAACTTCAAATACTACCAATAAGATCTTGTTCTGGTAGGTTATACACTTGGTGTCATCCAAATAAATTCAACAAGGAGGGTGTTCTCTAACTATCTACACTAAATATGGATAATAATCAAATTGACAACATATCCAGGAGCGACCCGATTATGAAACGATGAAACGTGCATATAAAGGATGTTTAGCTGAAAACAGAATGCCCATGCATCCAATGAACGGCTACATGATTGTTAACAGCAAAATCGATCCTAATAAAATGGGTCATTGGATCTTAATATTCAAAAACAATAACAAACACTACTTTTTTGATGCGTTAGGGTTCAATCCAATAATAGATCGAGGAAATATAGCTTTGTACTATAATACTCATGCAAAAATACTTCTTGTACTACAACAACTGATCCAAAGTGATCGATATTGGTTTGCGGAGCTCACTGCCTCTACTTTGTGTACCATCTATGTCAAAATATACCTGTCAAGCAAATAATCGAGCGCTTCTCCAACAGCGAATGAAGTAGAAATTATACCAAAGTTGAAAAAAATCGTCACGAAAGTGTCCGGAAATCAACATTCGTGCAAGAAGAATATGTGTGGGGTTTTAACATTTAATACTGCATGTAAATTAGTACGCAACTGTTAGATTTATTATCAATAAAATTATCAAATAAAATATGTTATTATTATCCCTAAACACTCAGAGGACTAGCAACAAAATTGCAGATATGCAACATGACACGCAATGAATTGCAATACAGTATGCCTAGCATGGAAAATGCGATAAAAAATATCAAAGGTAGTCAATATGTAAATACATATGTAGACAAACTATTTATATAACCTAATAACATATAAATGCCTTATGAATAATCCGAAAGCTTCCGTCCGCCCACCTCTTCCTCCTGCTAAAACCAGTTCCGGTCCCGCCCACCTGACTTCAGCCAACCCTCTCCCCACCGCGAATTAACCACTCTCATATTCCTCCGCATCCGCGTTTCGCACCTATA
>SDVV010034720.1:0-11142 GCA_016164225.1 Gammarus roeselii
GACCTTGGGCGTGCATGAGAGTATTTCACTACCGTACACTGGTGAATCACCAGTGATCATGCTCGAGAATAGTATAGATAAATGGTGCATTCCACCAAAGATTCACCGGTGTGACACTGGTGATCCGACACTGGCTACTACCGTGTCCCGAAGAACAACTACCATGCTCCTCCAATAATTTTCAATTGGGCGCGGTTAAGTGCGATGTTCTGTACAAATATTAGGTGGTTTTGAATTGGTTTCAGAATCCTACCATATGATTGGCAGTATTGGAATTATCTGAAAAGATAGTGTGATGTTATAAAAGTATTCAGGAACAGACATTTTGAATGTATTTTTTGTTCTTTCGATACGATCCAAAAATGCCTCAATGTATCGTTGAAGTGCTAAAAGATCAGCTGTTTTCGAAGAGGATGGGTCCTAAGTTGTCGTAAAAGCTGCTTTGTTGTCTTCAGTATGGCCTATCACGCTGGCTAATGGTCGATTTAAAGATGCAAAAGATGCTGATGACCCGCCCAGAACGCTAATTTTATTCGGAAAAGGCAAACACTGACGAGAAAAGGCCTCTCTGTATATTGGTGTGTATTTTGAGATGACCGTGTTTGAGGCTGAAAATATTGAGAAGAAAATGATTACAATTTGACTGATATTTATATGGTGTCAACTTTACGCAAGCATGTCACGCTCTTATGAGAGAATAAAGCACGATGACGGGTATAAAATAATGGGTTTCCCAGCGAAAAAGTTATTGTTAGAATTCGAGAGTCTTATCTTCAATATGTCTGTTTTACTTCGTAACAAGAAGCGCAACAATGTTTCCCCATATGCCTACAGCCGTATTTTAGTGATAGTTTTCACAGCCATAAGATGTTCGATTAGAAATAGCTGAACATGAGGTTAGAATAGCTCTCTTCATTACGAGTATTTCCGCTATTGGTTTTCGTTGAAAGGAAGGTGGTCTCTTGCGATTATATCAACAAATATGTTCATAGAGTTCAGCAATCAAACAGGAAGTATTTTAAGAAATTCGATTGATATGTTGACTATGACTGATACCTAAAGAACCGTTCTCGTTTTTTGAAATTCCATCGAATTATAGACTTTGACTAATACTTTAAGGCCCACTCCTGAAATTGTGCCACTATGGTATCGAACATTAGAACAAGAATCAAGCGGCAAGTAACTGAGCTTGTACAGATCGCTGTGTATATTTAGGGATATGAGTCTTGAAAATGGCTACAGAACATTACTGTCTTTCGTGTTCACTAGTGTAAATTGGATCATCAGCGCCAACTTATTGTATCAGTCATCATATACTGTATCAGTCATAATCTACTGCGTCAGTCATTAGCAATTCTCCTGTCATTCAAAAAAGTTATTATGCAGTTTGTTCTTTGCGACTATACACGAGCACATATTGTAAATATATCCTACTGTGCATCCAGCTACTTAAGGCAGTGTGGATAGGCACAAGTAGAGAAGGATCATTTGTGAGTGTGAGAAAATGTCTTTTCACATCACTGGACGCATCAACAATGGACTCATGTTAGTACCAAATTCGGGCGAAAACATGTGTTGTGAGTTTTTTTCATAATTAAATTAAAAAAATTACGATTCGAGCAGTGAGAGAGAAAATACCGAATTACCGAGAAAGGAGGTAAGAACCGGGGATGAAAGGCGAAGAGGGGAGACAAGAGGCAAGGACCAGAGATGAGAGGCTAGGACGGGAGACAGAAGGTATTGATTAAATGTTATCTGTTGTTGAATATATTTTCAAAATGTCAACTTTTACCGTAAGTGAAACTTTGGGTACCTACACTGTGATAGATTACCAACACTGTGATCGGGTACCTACACTATGGTCGGGTACCTACACTGTGATCGAATACCTACACTGCGATCGGGTTCCTACACTGTTGTCGGGTACCTACTCTGTCGTCAAGTTTCTTCACTGTGATCGGGTACCTACACTGTGGTTGAGTACCTACACTGTTGTCGAGTACCTACACTTTGGTCGGGTACCTACACTGTGGTCGGGTACCTACACTGTGGTCGAGTATTTACACAGTGGTCGGGTACCTACACTGTGGTCGAGTACCTACACAGTGGTCGGGTACCTACACTGTGGTTGAGTACCTACGAAATGTTTCCAAGTGGTTACAAGTGTAGGAAGACAACAACAGGCATATTAGCCCAAAATAGGTTGCATTTTGATAGCAAGATGGCAAGTTCGGAAGTAGAACGTCTAAAAGTGCTTTATGTGCTATTTCTGTTTTTATAACATCAAGAGAGGGGACGGTTTAGCTGTTTAGCGGCGATTTATGTAGAACTTATCGAGCCGAGACTTAAACGTTTCGATTGTATTGCTGTTTACAGCCTCCGCTGGAAGTTTGTTCCATTCTTCTACAACTTTATACGTGAAGAAATTGCACGTGATGTCAAGTTCGAAGCGTTTCCGAACGATTTTGTATCCATTCCGTTCGTATCTACAGTGAAAAGACTCGCTCGGTCGACGTTTTCCTTACCCATCATAACATTCCACACTTCAATCATGTCGCCTCTGACTTTACATTTTTCTAGCGAATAAAGATTGAGTTCACGTAGCCTGTCTTCATACGATTTATTCCGCAGCGAAGGGATGAGTTTGGCAGCTCTGCGTTGAACCTTCTCTAATTTGATAACGTCTTCTCTAAGATACGGAGATCAAAATTGAATGGAATACTCGAGATTAGGTCTAACAAATGCATTGTATAACATGACCATACTTTTTCTCTTTATGTACGAGATAGTGCGGGATATCATACCTGGCATTTTGTTGCTTTTCTTGGCAGCATCATTACATTGCTTGCTACTTTTTAAGTCGGTACTAATGATGTCACCTAAATTTCTCTCCTCGGTGACAGGAATGAGTTCTTTCCGGACATTGAATATTCGTGCTTGAGGTTATGAGGACCTATGTGCATACAGTAACTTTACATTTGTCTACATTAAATTTAATTTGCAACTTTTCTTACCACTCAACAAGTTTGTTCAAGTCTAGTTGGATCTACTGACACTCTAGATAAGTTTGTACTCTTCCTCCTATCTTAGTGTAATCTGCAATATTGCTAATGTTTGAGAGTACGTTGTTATCGAGATTGTTAATGAATATTATAAAGAGAACTGGACCTAACACGGATCCTTGAGCACGCCGCTTGTGACATTATCCCAAGGGGGAACGCTCCGTTATGTACAACTCGCTACCGTCTGTCCGTAAGCCAGCATGTTATATAGTTGTTAAGCTCGCTTCGAATACCGATGCTGTGCAATTTACTAACTAGGCGCTTGTGGGGGACTTTATCAAATGCCTTTTGAAAGTCAAGGTAAATGATATCGATTGGAGATTTTGTGTCGTGGATTTCTATCATATTATTGAAGAAAGTAGCAGGTTCTAAATCCATTCTGAGGGTCGCCAATCAGTTTGTTTGATTTTAAAAATTCTGTAATCGTATCCGTAATCAAAATTTTCATCAATTTGCCAATGACTGAAGTGAGACTAATTGGACGGTAATTGCCGGGACTCTTTTTGTCCCCTTTTTAAAAATTGGGTAACATTGACTTCTTTCCATTCAAAGGGGAAGGTGCCATCAGGGAGTAATTGGGTGGAAATGTTTGGTAAATGTTCGGTCATATCGTTTCAAGTTTTTTTCAAAATTCTGGGATAAACTTGGTCTGGACCTGGAGATTTTGTGACTTTCAGTTTATCTATATATTAAATAACTTCGGCTGGTGAAAAGTTCCCTGTGCTGAGGGCTTCAATTCGTCTTTCCGCGATGATATACTCAGGATTAGGATTTTCCTGATTCTCTGACGTAATAACAGAACAAAAGTATTCATTAAGTAGGACACTCATTTTGGTTTCATCCGTTTCTAGTTCACCAACATCGTTCTCGAGAAGACCATTTACAGATCTGGAATTATTTTTTTCGAAACATAACTAAAAAATTGTTTCGAATTAGTTTTGCGGCAATTTCCGTTTCATAATCCTTGTTCTTACGTTGCTGAACCCTCTTTAGATCTCTTCTGCTGATTTTGTGTTATTTTTTTGCTATGTTGTCATGTGGATGTTCCTGCTTTATCGAGTGCTTTGCTTTCTTTCGTGACTGAAGACGCTGCAATCCTCCATTCCAGTACCTAGGCTGATTGCCTTGTGTGTGCCCGGGATATGCTCAATTTATCCGTTATCAAACTTTCCATCAACTTGCCAATGACTCAGGTGAGACTAATTGGACGGTAGTTGCTGGGACACTTTTTTGTCCCATTTTTTTTAAATTGGGGTAACATTGGCCTCCTTCCATTTAGAGGGGCAGGTGTCATTTGTGAGAGATTGGTTGAAAATATTTGATAAATGTTCGGCGATTTCGGTTCTAGTCTCTTCTAGAATTCTGAGATGAATTTGGTCTGGAGATTTGGTGACTTTCAATTTATCTATGTACTTAATAACTTCGGCGGGGGATAAGTTCACCGTGGTGAGGGCTTCAATCCGTTTTGCCGCTTTGATATCCTCGGGATTAGGAATATTCTGATTCTCTACCGTAAATACAGAGCAAAAGTATTAATTAAGTAGAATACTCATCTTGGCGTCGTCCGTTTCTAGCTCACCAACATCGTTCTCGAGAGAACCTTTTACAGATTTTGATTTTTTTTTCTCGAAATATAACTTAAAAAATTGTTTCGGATTAGTTTTGGCATTGGCAGCAATTTCATTTCCATAATCTTTCTTCTGACGTTCCAGGACCCTCTTTAGATCTCAAAGGCTAATTTTGTATTTATTTTTTGCCACGTCGTCGCGTGGATGTCTCTGCTTTATCGAATGCTTTGCTTTCTTTCGTGAATGAAGGCGCTGCAATTCTCCTTTCCAGTATATGGGCTGATAGGCTGCTGTTCGCCTGTTTTTTGCGCGGGATATGCTCATGTTCGATATTTCCAAGTGCAGTCAAGAAAATGTTAAGCGATTTATTGACATCTTGTTGGAGGGTTATATCTGCTGACGCCATTGACTCTCTTAAGCTGTCAAAAATGGCTTATCTAAAGTTAGGGACCTTTCTAAGTTTGTTGACATTTTCATCTCGAAATCTATCAAAAACCTTATAGAATTGTGGTCGCTGGTTCATAGTGGTTTGCCCACTTCGACGTTCGTGACATGAGAGTCGCTTGCACGAAATAGGAGATCAAGAATATTGCTACCTCTTGTAGGTGTCTTCACCATTTGGATCATGAACTTATTGTCTGAAAAATCAATCAGACGTTAGCCAGTGGCAGTGCTAGTTTCCAGTCACAACACAACACAGCACTATACTGTGTTGTGTTGTGACGACATCGATGAGGATGTTGTAAAGGTCGATGTCATCTGCAACCTTGCTTTCTGGGGGTCGAAAGACGAGGGGGATTTGAAATTTTATATGTGTACCGACTACTTGGATTGATTCAAGTCGTGTCTTCTAATGTTCTAATATTCTAATATTTGCAGAGTGTTTTTCACAAAAAACAGCACTCCTCCGCCCTCTCGGCCTTGTCTATCTTTTTGAAATAGTGAGTAACCGGGGGTGATTAAATTCGCCTGAATAATGCCTGGTGGTCACTTACATCCACGATTCTGTGATTGCTATTATGTCAATACATTCATTCATTGCAAGAATACCTAGTTCGTCGATTTGGTCTCGAAGACTTCTAGCGTTCACCGTTAGTCACATTCACTTGATTTTCTTGACTTAGTCTTCTATTACTATAAGGCCATGTGTCGGAGCCAAGACTTTCGTTTTCGGTTACGCGGGTTGTACGAGCGGAGCCGCGACTATTGCCTCTAAGTCGGACTGGACTTATGACAGGAACTTTTTTGCTATGACCTGCGGTGATGTTTTGATGGCCTCTTGTATTTGTTTCGTATCTAGTGTTGAAAAGGGTGGAGGCTGTTGGGTCATCTCGTCGGGTACTGCTGGCGGAGTTGAGGGTATGATATCGAGTACGTGTTTTGACTTATTTTCGACGACAATAGCAGCGCCTATGTTTTCAAAGATGTTTTCGATGACATGAAGTCCATACGTGTTTACACGAGCCTTGTTGGTGATTCGTTTAAAGTTATAATACTTTGGGTCAATCATCGTTTCCCAATGATCAGAGAAAGGTATTTTCTGTGCTCTGCAAAAAGTTGCTAGACGATTGTTAAGAAAAATCATCTTGCTTAACTTGTTTCGGCTTTGGTTTGGATGGGGCAAGATGCCAGTGACGTGTATGTTCTCGTGGGAACCTTCGACATTTTTCAACATGGTTTTGTACATTTTCCATGTCGATTCTGTCTGTGACACGTCTCTAGCTCCGACTTCAATTATAATTCGTTTAGAAGAACATATCTTTCCCTTTACAATTATGCCCTCAATTTCGTCGATTTTCAAGTCTGTTTTGCCGAGTATTTTTCAGTTTAATTCTCCCTTTTTACTGATTTAATTTGAGGGAGGTGACATGGTAATCACCAATTACTAAAATTTTCTCTGTACTCTGAGAGTCCAATTCATCGGGCAATACGTCAAAACGGTTACGTATGTCGGGACGAATGTGGTGAGATAGTGGCCGAACGTGTGGTGCATTGCCACTGCGTGACTGCCTCTTGCTTACTACCGTAGTGAACGAGGCCTCGCTGGCTAAGAATGAATTTTCAGTCGATTTAGTGTTTTTATTGGTCTCTTTGTCTAGAGCTGCAAGCTTCTAGACCAATTCAGAGTCTAGGTTCACTTGAGGTTCTTTCATAAAGAATTAGGTTGGCCCCAGCAGTTTCTTTGACTTTTGCTAGATCGCTGTTCATCAGATCTTTGAATTCGTGGAATTGTTTCAACACGTTTTCCAATTTTGATTCAATAGCTAGCCGCTGGGTTTCCGTGTTGACTGTCATTGTGTGGAATATGTCATTGCAGGCATGAATGAATTGTGATTTCAGTTGTTTCATTTCCTCTGCCTCTTGTTTAATATCCTCTGCCTGTTGTTTAATTTTCTCTGCCTGCTGACATAGTTTGCAGCGCGCTGCCTTCCAATCCCCATGTGAGGGGCTATTGCGCAATTTTCTGGCAGATTTAGAAGAACTTTCGCAAGCTATTAGTATGGGGGCGTGCGAGATGTGGCAAATGCCACATTCCAGCCTAGCTTTAACCATCATAGACTGGTAACGAATTTACCGGTGGGAAAATGGACCGTTTTCTTGAGTTCTATTTTCGTACTTTCTTGTAGATAGCAGACATGAATGTACTAACTCTAATTAGATGCGGGTCGTGACGATTATATCGACGGTTCGAAAATGGGATTAAAACAAATTGAATACAAATGTGAGTGAGTTGAATGCGAGTTATTGTCGGATATTCTTTAGAACTGAATTTACACGGAAATAATTACATGCGGGTTGTGACGATTCTATCGACGATTCGAAAACGGAATTCCAACGGAATTAATACAAAGCGAGTGAGTTGAATGCGCGTTTTCATCAGATGCACATTTGGGCAACTGCCTTGCACCAGGCTCGACCGACGGGGTATCAGAAGTTGATGGAGGAATTAATTACATGTCAGTAAATGGATTGTTATAAAATCAAAGCACGATTCTAAGCTACAGGATGTAAAGTGCCACTGCCTTCGATAATCTTTATGTCAATGAACCACCTACAATGTGAGCATGAACCACTTACACGGTACAAAAATATGAGATAAACGAACTAGAGCGGCATTCGAACAGTGTTGCATCCTAACAGAGGTATCCTAACAGAGCGGAAATACGTTTACAAATTATAATTATACAGTGACAATACCGGTTGAATTTAAATATCCACATTCCGTATACCCATATACTCGATAGCATTGATAAAGTATAAACTGGTAAAACAGCCGAAATAAAGGTGACATTTGTTAAGATAGATATTGAGCTAATAGAACACCAATAACACTGGTTCACACAGTGTAGAAATACTTTTTTTTCAGATGTTAGTCAGACAGAGTAGGTCACTTGTGGGATTAGTTCCTGTTCATTACAATATCATTACAATAGCATCACAATATCAACACAGGAGAACAGTTTTTTCCTTTGGGGGGCTACATTTAACACATGATACGCACTCATTATCGGCCCTATTAGCACTATTTCGGCGAGTATCCAGATCAGCTGTGATGGGTGTGTCAAGTCAGCTGAGAGGCGAGGCGGGGAGGGGGGGCAGGCGGGTATCATTAGCAAGGCAGCAAGGCTGCGGTCAAATATATATAGAGCGGTCAAATATATATAGAGAAGGGCAGGGCGGGTACCTTCACAGTGCTTGGGTACCTACACCGTGATCGAATCTCGTCTCATAGAACAAGGCAAGTGAAATCATTGCTAAAAATCATGGGGAATGATTTGATGAAGACCTTGTTGAAAAAAATCCAAACATTACAAGTTAAAAATAGAATATGTTCATGAAAAAAATTGCTGCAACATCAATAAACTAATCTGGGAAAATTGACGGGAATTAGTATAAAAAGCAGTTAGATATAATCACAATGTTTCCGTTTAAGTATTATGGTGTCAAATTTAAAAATATTATAATGAGGATACATTTAGTTAAAGGATATGTTGTTTGAAACAACCACCAGATAGCGAAAAATGGCTGAAATTAATTATATATGTTTCTGAATTGGGTATAGCATGTTCAAATTTGCGCAATGTGTTGTAAAATAGCAGTTAACGATCGTGAGCGTCGTCGATACGATCATCCATTTGATATTTTTTTCCCGTTTTTCATTTTAGATGATTAGCCTGATGGATGGCTAAGCTAACCTAACTCATGAAAATAGGCCTCATCGAATTTAGATCAATGTGAATTAGGGACTGCTGGACGCTCTTGAACGTATAGTCGCTTTTGTAGGCTGCCTCATACGTAACAATGGACATTAGCAAAAGAAAATTCGTTTATGGTTAGTCAATCACCGTAATAAACTAGAATTTTCCTACGTGGAATTTGACTTTATATGAAAATTTATATCGGAATTATATCTGGACAATCTTTCTTAATGGATAATGTCAATTACATTTCCAATGAGTTCAAATATCCAGCGAAAATTGATCATTGAAGATTTCACTTAATCTTTAACTTGCATCGGCTCCCCGATACGATCTTAAACTGCGCAGAAACATCATGAACTACGTAGGCCATCGGCTGCTGCAACGGCTTTCGTCCGTCATCTGTGGTATCTTAAGAGGAAGCTATTGGTCTGTCGTTCTTTTACGACTCGGGCGCAGAGAAGACGAAACGAGACGCTGCGCAACGAAGGTGATGACGAGCCAGCCAAAATATAGGTCATTGAGATGGTCGCCGATTTCTTCCGTAAATGTAGAGCTGCTGAAGATAGTTTCATACGACAGTATGCATGTTTCTTCCTTCCCTGCACATGTCGTTGAGTTGATGGATGAGGATTCTCCAATGAAGGAACAAAAAGATGATGGTATAATATAGGTATGCAACGTGGGCGATCCCCGAAGGTCACGAACGCCTTCACGGAGTAAGGTGCATCGATGATACAGGAGTTTCTTTACATTTTCACATAAGGCGCAACTCAAAGCCAATATCTGCTTCAAGAGTAGGAGACAATCGCAATTTATTACCGTATGCCCGAAAATCAACTATAAAACAAACTGATAAGTATCGATAACAAATTTAAGATTGGAAATGTATTTCCCAATATTAGCATTTGTTAGTTCAAAATGTTGATACTATAACCTCTTTAATTTTTTTAATGATATCAATAATGTATTATTTAGTATCTGACGGGGGCTTCAATCACTGATCCTATTGAGGCAATAAGTGTACACGAGCAGCCTGGGAAAACTCAGTCAATCCACGTGGAACCAGAAAAAAATTGTAGCCGAGCTCTAAAATTTTGTGTATTGGGGTCTTGAAACAATAGGAACAAAGGGCCCTATTGGAACCTAGGATTCGGTTTCGATGTTGCATACGATCGTAAGTAACACTATGACAGACTGATATCGAAACAAAAGTTTTTGGGCCTAACAACGTAAAGAGAGCTTACAGTCAAAATTAATCGAACGTGAAATCCAGGAAGCGTGTATAGAAGTAGATCTTCATATTTCTGGATAACAATTGGTAATGCTTTTATGTCATGTATTGTTTCCAGCATAGTCTAAAAAAAATCGTCTGGGTGGTTTGTAGTGAAAATTAGTTTTTTTTCTCATTTTGTTTTGGTTGCTGTATTGAAGACTATTTTTTGACGCCAAGTAACTTGCTTATGCGAGGCATAATGTAAACACATCTTGAAAGGGCCCTCATCAGAATTTCCTAATGTAAATAAACCAGAGGGCGGCAATGATTAACAATATTATGACGCCGCTGCACTTTCCGCAATATGTGACTTTTTGAACTACTTTATAATATCTGCTTTATAGTATCCCTTCATAGAAATAACCAAGACCAGGCATTCCCGTCTAATCCTCTCCCACTGTGAGCCGCAACTAATAACTCGCTATTACCTGCGAACACATTCATGTTCAGTCAGATGATACAATTACTAATCGAACAGCAGACTTAATGGCACATCTCTGAAGTCATCAATGGTCAACGCAGATGAAAAATTAATTCTTCACGGACTAAAATAAATACGAATAAGACTGTTGCTGAAAAATAACAAACGCTTCTTCAATTATTTCTTTGTTCTGGATATTCTGATAAGGTAACTTAACATGTTCAATTTTTCGGCTAAATCCTGCATGTATGGGATAAATGATCCTACAGTGCTAATATTGATTGTGACACGTCCCATAGCAGAAGGTCGACGTCGCATAGCAGAAGGTGATCTGCGGCGCTCTCTCAAGAACGGCAAAGCCGTTTCTGGTAGCAACGACTGCTTGCAATTCTCTTCAAGATCTGCAATCTCAGTACAGATTCTGAGGCAAATCCGCGCTGATGGGGTGAGACCCTGACGGGGTGAGGCCCTGATGGAACCGGAATAGGCGCCAGGAAAGAAGTTGAAATTGCGAAAATGAATAATGACAATGATGCACTACAATTGAATACAAATGTTTTTATGTCAATGGATAGCTAACGAAGCAGATACATTTATACACACATGGATACACAAA
>SDVV010034721.1:0-11142 GCA_016164225.1 Gammarus roeselii
TCACCTTGTCTCAACCAACCTCGATGCATATAATAAAAATAACCACTGCAAAATTTATCACCATGAAAAAAGGGCAGAGAAATATAATAGAGCCCAAACAAGAAGATGTAATAAAATACTAAAATAAAGTGTTAATGATCTATAAAAAGAATAATCATCCATCCACCCCAAATCGCTGCGAGGGGGGAGCAGAGGTTCCAGGATTCAGAAGGGCCTCTATAGGGTCCCACAGTTTCTCAAAAGGCTCCCAAAGGGTCTCAAGGGTGTCCCAAAGGGCCCCAGAAAGATCCAAGTGGACCACCCCAAATCCACATGGTTTCCCAAGTCCCCCGGGTTCCCGAAACCCCGGGTCCCCGAGTCCCGCGGATCCCACGAGTACCTCCTCTCCCTGGGTCACCTTGTCTCAACCAACCTAGATGCATATAATAAAACTAACCAATGAAAAATTTATCACCACGAAAAAAGGGCAGAGAACAATAATGGAGCCCAAGCAAGAAGAAATAATAAAATACTAAAATAAAGTGTTAATGATCTATAAAATGAATAATCATCCATCCACCCCAGTGTCGGCTTGGATCGAATCATTTTGGCCAGTCTCGACTCGTCGCCCCCAACTCGACTCGCCTCAACGTGTAAAGACTGATCTCGACGCACCTCGACCAGCCTCGACGTGGCTCTCCCCCTCTGTGCCAGTAATATGTGGACTGTAATAGCTAATTGCTCTACTCAAGCGTTTTACATGTATACATTTTTTTTGTGTATGGGTTTTACAGCGTGGGGAGGAGGAAGCAGGGGTCCAGGGTTCAAAGGGGCCTCAAGAGGGTCCCAAAGTTTCCCAATGGGGTCTCAAAGGGTGTCCAGGGTGTCCCAAAGGGCCCTAGAAGAGTCCAAGTGGGTCCTCCCCGAATTCTCCTGGTCTTCCGAGTCCCCCGGGTTTCCGAAAACCCCAGGTCCATCGAGTCCCGCGCGTCCCATTAGTACCTTCCATTCCTCGGGTCACCTAGTCTCGACCAGCTTCGGTTCGTCTCGACTCATCGCCTCCCCAGTCGACTCGTCCCGACTCGCCTCGCCTCAACCTGCCTCGACTAGCCTCGCCCCCTTCACGCACAGTGTCATTTGAGACTTCCACACTCTAAGATCATCACTAACAGTATTTCACCATTTAGGTATCGAAACGCCTAGCTGTGTTCGGACATTTATTAGACGCCCATGAGAGAGGTAGTAGTAGTTGCTTCTGTGTTCCACCGAAGTCTCAACGCGAAGCTAAATACGCTCCCCCGTAGAGCACGTAGGTCAGTCAGCTCCAGTACGCACCCTCGTGAGCAAGTTTAAATTTGAACTTCAGGCTCGTAAGGCTGCTGTGAGTGCAGTACAATCCACGTGTAAGTGTTTCACACTGATTGCCACTTAAGGGCAACAGGGAATGCTCGTAAGGCTGCTGCGAGTGCAGTACAATCTGTGTGTAAATGTTTCACACTGATTGCCACTTAGGGGCAATAGGTGCGTCCGGTCCCATGTCTACGTCCATTAGGTGATTGTGGGTTATCCACGTATGTCCCGTGCACAGGCGGTTAATGAACACTTAGTCTCTTCTATTGGAAAACTTAGTGTCCCACTCTCCTACGGTCGGTTTGACTGCAAGCATTTTTGTTCACTCTGTTTCCACTCGTCGTTCCATCGGGATGTTAGACGAGAGTTGATGATTAGGAACCAGTCTCGATAATGTGTGGAAATAAATTTTTCTGGACTGGTAGATGCCTGTTTGGCGCGGGAATCTGCAAGCTCGTTTCCTCTTATTCCCACGTGTCCAGGGATCCATCAGAACTCGACCGCTTGACCCGTCTCGGACATCGTGAATAGGTCGTGCTGCATTTTTCGAAGGGCAGGGTGATCGTAGTTCAGAGTTTTCAGCTGGGTGAGAACACTATGACTGTCTGACAATATACCATACTTGGGGAGGCGGTCACTTTTTGTAATGGAGATTTCTAATTTGAGTGAGTGCAGCTATGCAGAAAATACAGAGGCCTCTTGGCGTAGGGTGGCCGAACGTGAGGTCCCTTTGCCCACCGCGGCTCTCACTCCGTCCGATGTCTTAGAGCCGTCAGTGTATATATGGCGATGCTCAGAGTACTGATCGTCAAGTAGTTGCGAGAATTCTTGGCGGTACGTGTTGGTTGGAGTTGTTGCCTTGGGGTACGTTTGGAAATCTAGGTTGACCAGGGCTGGGCTGATCATCCACGTAGGTGTGTTGATTTAAAAAATTCGATAGGAGAATGAAGGCTTGATTGCTTTGCGACTGATGTTCAGTGAGTTCAGCAAGTTGTCCCAACGTAGAGAAAAGGGTGGGCATATGTTCTTCTTA
Organism: Gammarus roeselii; assembly: GCA_016164225.1. Taxonomy (NCBI): domain Eukaryota; kingdom Metazoa; phylum Arthropoda; class Malacostraca; order Amphipoda; family Gammaridae; genus Gammarus; species Gammarus roeselii. The sequence continues at coordinate 2,363 of SDVV010034721.1, forward strand.
GCCGCAAAGAGGCGTTTATTGAGAATGTTTGTGACGTCGTTGAGTGCTGGGCTATTGATGAAGCTCCTTGTCTTAAAATAGTACTGTAGCGAGAGTTTATCTCTCCGAAGCGGAAGAGGAAGCTCGTTGGCAAGCACGTTCAGGGATTCGATGGGTGTGGAACGGAACGCGCCGGTTGTGTTACGCAGAGCCTTGTTTACGATGATGGAGAGAGGTTCAAGGGTGGTTGTGGCTGCTGAACCGTAAACAGCTGCTCCATAGTCAATGCGCGAGCGTATTATTGTTCTGAATAACGTCATGCCGGTGTCCATATCGGCTCCGAATTTCAAGGATGTTACAGAGAGGATAAGTCCGGTTGCCTTTTTACTGCGAGTCTCCAGGGCTGTAATCTGGTGTCGCCATGTGAGTTTAGGGTCCCACGCAAGACCGAGGAATTTTATTCATTCTTCGTATAATAGCGAAGTGTTGTTCAGCCTTAAGGCTATAACAAGCCATGCACAGGAGTAAAATGCATGCTTTTAGTTTTGGATGGCGAGAATCGGAATCCGTTTAAGAAGGCCCAATTTTCGACTAGGCTTAGACATTTCTGAAGTTCCTGTTGAATTGTTAAGAGGCTAGGGCGCCTGTAGCTTACTTGTAAGTCGTCCACGTATAGTGATGAAAGCAATCTTCCGTAGCACGGGAGAATGTCTTCTATCTGGTCGATTTTGAGTATATAAAGAGTGACACTGAGGACGCTTCCCTGGGGGACGCCCATTTCTTGCGGATAGGATGGTGACAGGGTGTCACCGACCTTAACCCTGAAGGTGCGATTTTGCAAAAATTGGTCGATGTAACGTGGTAAGTGGCCTCTTGGCCCTTTGCAGTGGAGATCCTTCATGGTGCCATATTTCCAGGTAGTATCGTAAGTTTTTCAAACGTCGAAAAATATGGAAACCACGTGTTCCCCAAGAACAAATGCGTGTCTATCGTCGGATTCCACTTATTCTTAAAATGTGATCCGTCGTAGAGTGGCACTAGCGGCCGCCGCACTGGATACTACTCAGGCCTGAATGCATATCAAGGTAGTCAACAAGACGCGAGCTTATCATTCTTTCCATAGTCTTACAGAGGACGCTGGTAAGAGCAATGGGGCGATAGTTATGTGAGTCACCGTGGAATTTCCCGGGTTTGGGTATTGGGATAATTACAGATTCGCGCCATTGATCCGGAAAAAATGAGTTTAAATACAGAGTGTTGAACCCTTTCAATAAGTGCTCACGAGCGCCGTCTGTGAGATTCTTGATCATGTTGATGTTCACTCGGTCCAGCCTAGGTAAAGTTCTACGACGCACTGTAGTTCGAAGAGAGAGGAAGGCTCGTTGTAGGCCTCTTCATTTCTAGAAGTAAAGTAAAGATGTTCACTGTCTCGCAAGTCCTTTCCAATTTGGAAAGCAGCCGTGTAGTTAGCTTGTTGATTGTGGTATCTGGCTAAAAGTTTGAGCTAGTTTATTTGCGATTTCCGCGTGGGAAGAATAAATTCTGCCTCCATCTGAAAGAATGTTAATAGGTCGCTCGGGTTTTCCCTGGATACGTCGGATTTTTTTCCAACACTTGAGAGAGGGAGGTGTTATCATTAAAAGTGTTTACTAACTGAGCCCAGCTTTCTCGTTCCTTCTCCACTCGAAGTTTTCGATGTACAGCACATGCCCTTTTCCACGCTACTCGGTTTCTGGAGGACCGTGAACGTGCCGAGAGGTCGGAGCACGACCTCTCGGCACCACTATGGCTTCTGAAAGAAGTTTGAAGACAATATTGGGGAATGCTTGTCTCTGCTGCAGCTCGAAACTTTTCGTATAGTTGAACGACGAGGTCGTGCTCCGAAATGTTTTCGGGGATGCCATCCATATTGCTCCACGCGATGTGTGCCGAGTATTCACCCAGTTGGCTTTCCGGTAGTTGAATCGAAGTTTATGTGGGGCAGGGTTTGTTTCTTGGTTGGTTGGTGAGAAGCAATATGATGACAGGATTATGGTCCTTGTCGTGTGTTGACGGCAAAACTCCCCAATCGAGTTGAGATGCCAGAGTGGGGAAGCATATGAATAAGTCGATAGCAGTTTCCCTTTCGGGGGTGATTTGGATGTGTTGTCCGTTGTTGAGAAGGACCAGGTTGTGAGTGTTTAGAGTGCTAGCCATCATCACCCCTCTTAGGGTCAGTTTTCACGCATCCCCATGTTTCATGGTAGCTGCTGAACCTCCAAGGAGGAGTAATGGCGAGGGCAGTTGGTTTAGCAATTCGGTCATTATTGCTTCCGAGAGGTCATGGCTTCATGAAGAATAGATGGATACTACTTTTATTGGTCTTGAGACGCATATCTTTACGGCGATAGCTTGAAGTTCTGTCCTCAAGGGAAAGGGGAGGTGAGGTACGCTTTGGTGGATCATAAGTGCCACTCCGCCGTGAGCAGTCACGTTGGTGTGGCCTTCGTGGCGGTGTATGATATATTATGGGATTGTGAAGGTGGCGGTCTCTCAGAGTTTGATCTCTTGGAGGCCTATCACCAAAGGTTTATGGGTGGTGATTAAGGATAGTAATTCGTCTTTCCTGTATCCGAGTCCCTGGCAGTTCCACTGAAGTATTTTGGTGTTAACTTTGATGGCTGTTCACACTCGGACCTTGATGATCTAGAGTGGTCGCGTGATTTGCTGGAGCTTTCGTGGTGTTCGCGTTTTTGAGTTTGCCCAGGGGTTCCGGGTCGGGAGTGTTCGTGGGAGTGTTCGTCTTTGGTAGAAGGCGGTCTGCTGTGATTGCTGAGGTCGCGGCTGTGAGTGCTCATGTGGGAGGACGAGGGTTTGTGCTCTTTGTGTTTGCTTCGTGATCATGTACACTCTTCTTCTGTGGTAACCTTTTTGATCTGCGTGGGTGGTTGTGTAGACTGAGAGCTATTTGGTCCAGGTAAGATAACTGGTTGTTCAGAGGTCTCGCGTATGAATTTTTTGAGATAGTTTTTATAAGCGCCGTCGTCGAGGCTGTGATCGTTCTCGTGAGCGGCGTGTTCGTGAGTTGGGTTTGTTAACGAGGGGTCGTGTCCCTCGCAGTGGTTTTAAACGAATGGAGCCGTATATGAGACAGCTGGAGGTTGTTCTGGATTCTTGTCCTGGCGAGCCGTTAATTGCGAGTTGTTACTGAACTTTTTGTTCAGTGGTGCCTGGGCATCGGAGGCTTCTTAGTCTCTTTGCATTTTCGTTTTTATGGTAGTGAGCCTTGCTGCGTGGTCAACTGCGGGAGATGTATCTATCTCGACTCTGCACTCTGCATCTCTAGTGCAAGGGCGGTCGCTAGGCTGAGTGAGGAAGCACTGCAGCCAGGTAGGAGTGTAGGAGTCTTGTTACGCTGTTGTCCTGACAATGTGTGGATATCGTCGGGGGAGTTTGGTTGAATTGACGATTCGACTGCTTTTGACATAATTAAGGCGGTTTGGGTTATCGCCTTTCCAGAATTGTATGGTTCGTTTCCGTGTAACTCTGCGTTCGTTTTGTGTAATTGTTATTTCTGTTTGTTCCATGTATTCTTGGCAGTCGCGGTCGCCTGCCTCATGGAAGCATAAACAGTGGAAGCATTTAGGGTGGCGGGCTGTGCAGGCTTTTCTGTCGTGCTTGCCGGCGGACTTCTTGCAACGTTGGGGAGTATGCAGCTGGCAGTATGTGATGACATGGCCGTATTCAAGGCATTTTTTGCACATTGGGGGCCATGTTGCAACTAAGTAGGTTTTGGTTCTTCCTAGTTCACTAGGGATTACTATGAATTCCGGTGCGTCGTATCCTGGAAAGGTAATTTGGGATGCGGTAGAACTTGCGTTACGTGATTTTGTCCATGCTGCTTGACGGACTTCAGTGACTCTGCAATCCTCTGCCATACATTCAGCAAAAGCACTGAGGTCAGTTGTAGGTGTGTATAGGGAGTTGTATATAATTCGTTTGGTATCGTTGAAGAACGGATGTATTTCAACTGTAACTGAGTATGTTTGTGTGGGCAATCTTTTGTATAGCGTTACTGTGTTCAGGTTATACGACGTGGGCCAGATATTTATCTCCCTGACATTGATTGTCTTTCGGTTTTTCTCCAAGTTGTTTGGAGAGTGCCTTCATCATTATAAATGTATTTGTTGAAAAGGCAACTTTGCTTGCACCACTTTCTTTGAGAGTTATGAGAAAGTGGGTGATGAATGGTGCCATGTCTTTTTCTCCTGGGTAGGAGGGTCATTCTTGGAAGAGCGCATCGAGACTTCAGCCTCTCCTCGCCCGACCCTTTGGTCCATCTGGTATTGGAGTATCGCTCTCCCCATCTCCTCCTCTGGGCAATCTCTATGTTCGGTAGAGTGTCAGTTTACTTTGCAGTAAAAACAGTGCGGTTCTTCGAACTGGCACGACTTGGGATCATCCCGTTTGTCATGGCCTTCTTTGGAGCAATATGATCAGCTCTGCTTACCATTGCAGTTTCCGCTCGTGTGTCCGTATTTTTGGCAGCTATAACATCGCATCTGACGTCTCTCGAATGATGTAACCTTGGTTTTGATGGCGCAGAAGGGAATGTCTAGATATTTAGGTGGAGTAGGGCAGTTGAAATTTAGTATTAGGGCTGTGGTGGTCTCTCTCCTTGGTGTGATCCTCGGTGCGACCTTTGCCTCGACAACGCAGTCTTCGTATTGAACGCGTCCAGTGATGTACTCCTCGATTTCCTCCATCGGGATATTTTCAACGTAGATCAAACCTGAACTTGTAGAGAAAGTTGGGTGCTGCTCTGGCTTTTCACAGAGTTAATTTTGGAGAGAATTGTGTAACTTTGAAGTTTTGTGCCTACTCTGATGGCAAAGCCTTTGTCGCCGCTGGTGGCGACGCTCAGGACTGGGCGGCCAGTGAAAGACCCCAGCTCTTTTCGAAGAGTGTATGGACAAAAATCCGGTCTGTCGTTGGCGTCGAACGTGATCTTCAGGTGTTCGGGAAAGGTACGTCTATTGTTTAACAAATTGTGTTCATTAAATGGCGTGTATTACTTCTTCCTTGCAGCCCTCGGAGCTCGTTTTTTTTGTGGGGTGCAATGTCGTCGAAGTTGTCGTCGGACGTAGAGGTAGAGGTACTTGAGTAAGTTGCGGGTTCTTTAGTTTGTTGGTTCTTAACGAGTTTGTGAATATGGAGAAATGGTCTTGACACGACCCTCAAGCCTCGTTAGACGGTCGTCAAGTGTGTTAGGTTCTGCGGCAAAAATATCTGCTTCCTGCTCAGAGAGGCCGGTCGCTTGGCTTAGTAGATTCCTGATTTCCTGGACGTTCCTGGTTAACTCGTCGATGTGGTCGTCTCTCCGATCATCTTCGGCTGAGGTGGCGCTGATCACCTTGGAGAGGCTGACGTTCTTGACCGTTAGAATCTTGGTCTTCGTCACTCTGGAGGGGTGCTGGTCCCTCCTAGGTAGGGCCCATCGGACCCTTGGTTCAGGCCAGGGCCCAGAGGGGGCTCACTCATGATGGCCTACTGAATTGCTACAATGACTCTACGGTTTACGTTACACGACCATTGTTCAGACAATCAAACGTGAGGCTTAGGGTCCCACCACAAACCAGGGACCAGCCTGTGCTATGTTTGGGGTATTCTGCAACAACAGTTAATAATCTGCTCGGTATCATATGTGAATTCCCCGTTGTCTGTGATTACTGCCGGTAGTACTGCAGGGTAGGGCGACGGCCGTTGAATCATTCCGTTGCACAATAATGGCAGAGTGTTGTGTTGGGTATCGAGAATGTTTCTTGATTTATTTTCGGTAGTGAGACCCACCGATGAAGCCGAGGGGTTAGCGTGTCCGACTGCAGTGTCAGCCTCTGATGCTGCATGTCGCGAGTTCGAGCCTCGGCATGGCCACGGCGGTCTTGTGGCGGGGAGATTGGGCGCCTCCCCCTTCTGTGTCAGCCTAACTTAGCCGCCCTCCTTACTAGGGGAAAAGGCAGTATGTCTATGCATACAAACATACAAACATGGGACCCGCATCGATGTTCTGAAGGATGTTTTCGAGGGAATCGAGCCCAAACGTGTTTATACGCGTTTTGTTGGTGATTCTATTGAATTAATAATTTTTTAGGTCGATCATCGTATCCTAATGGTCTGAGAATGAAATTTTCTGAGTTTTGCAGAAAGCGGCTAAGCGATTGCTTAGATATATAATCTTGCTCAACTTGTATCTACTTTGGTTTGGATGAGGCAGGATGCCAGTGACATAAATGTTCATGTGTGATCGTTTGATGTGTTTTTTTACCATTGTTTCATACCTTCTCCATGTGTGTTCCGTCTGCGCTACCACGTCTTTTGATCTAACTTGTAGTATCATTGGCTTAGTAGAGGGTATCTTTCCCTTCTTGATCATGCCTTCAATTTCGACAATTATCAAGTCTGGCTTACAGAGTATTTTGAGTTTAGATCTCTCCTTTGGCTGATTTGGTTGGATAGAGGAGACATTAAAATCGCCAATCACAATCATTTCCTCTGTGTTCTGAGAGTCCATTTCATCGTGCAATACCTCAAACGGTTACATGTATCAGTTTGGATGTGGCGGAACTGTCGCCTGACGTGTGATGCACTAACTGGTTGACACCTGTGTAATCCAGCTGAGTACAGCGCCTTGCGGCCATTGCCCGTGTTTTCTATCGTTTAATGCGATCGTCGGTCTCTGATCTAAGAGCTGTAAGTTTCTAAGCCAATTCTGTGGCTAAATGCACTTGCAGTTCAATAACTTGATTCAGTGAAGTTTCCGAATTTTTCATCTGCTTCTATTTTGCAGCTTATCATATCTTTGAATTCGCAAAACATGTTTCTGCAAGCTTTCCAGTTTTAATTCAACAGCAAGCAGCCTAGTATCGGCGTTAACTGCCTCTGCATTGGGTGGGCCGTTAGAGACATGGTAAACTGTGCTTTCAGTTGTTCAATCAATTTTGCACTCCCCATTTAGAGCCCCACTCTCCACTTTGCACTCCCCAACGACCGTCATATATTAGTCCGGGAGTGTACGATTGGCGGCTAGTGACACATTCTAGCTTAACAGCAAGAGTCAGTTTGGATTTGCTAAGTGAGTAGCTACAAATTGTCAAATTGAAGACAAAGTTCTATGTTCGTTTTCATGGCAATCAGCAGATATGTAAATAATAATTATACCTTGATGCGGGAAGACATAATTTTGTTTCAAGGTGACACACAGATGTTTTTTTGGGTGATTCATGTATGACCCACAGTGATCAGTTTTTGCGGGTGAGGTTTGTTGAAAGGCTTCAAGTGCTCTATGTTGATAAGTTCGTTGAAATGCATCGGGGTTCTCTATGCAGGTAGATTCGTTGAAGTCATCAGGGTTCTCTTTGTAGGTAGGCTGGTTAAAAGGCATCAAGGTTCTCTATGTGGGTAGGCTTGTTGAAAGACATCAGGGCTCTCTATATAGGTAGGTTTGTTGATGGGCATCAGGTTATCTACGTGAGAAGGTTCGTTGAAAGGCATCAGGGTTCCCTCTGTTGGTAGTAGGTTTGTTGACAGGCATAAGGCTTCTCTCTGTAGGGAGGATGGTTGACAGGTATCAGGGTTCCTCCGGCACCGATGACTGAACCATTGCAGGGCAACACTCTCATGGATAAATCCCTAAGAGTTAAGCTTCACGAAACGTAAACATTACCTGTAATAATAAATATTTACTAGAGAAACGAAAAAAAAAAGTTTTTAAACTAAAAGGTTAGCTGACGAGAGTGCAAGCAATTAGGAATGATGTGGTAAATTCATGTATCGCTAGCCACGGTTAAGTACTCCCGAAGGGAGGTGGCCGTCCAGTCCTTGCATTCATCGCCAAACGTTTACACACACAATTTTTGACACATTCGAAGTCATAGGAAATTAAATTTATATTATCAATAAAGAAGCTTTGTCCAGATACAAAACGGCAAGAATTTCTATATAAAGTTAAATTCTACGTGGGGAAAGACTAGTTTGTTTTTCCGGTCACAGATTAGCCATAAACGAATTTGCTTTCGATACTGTACATCTTATCATTATAGCGTCAATGGGTCCGACAATAAGCCCGTCCACGCCAGTTCGATGCTTTTAATGACGCAGGAAAACCACATCAATTGTAACTACGCATCATTATTCAACGGGAAAGCTGAATTCCCAGGATCACTCACGCAGCGAGTTATTCTGGAACATCGCGCAATATATGGAATACTGCGAACAAAAAGAGTTATGTAAATCGGATCACGAAGGTGAAACTGTGTGCCTAGATACCAATATATCAATTATATGTTGACGAATAACCCAACAATTCTAGCATAAAATTATGTTCTAAAGTTCATGACTAAAACTCTCCTGATCTGGACAATGTGGTTAAATGACAAGATCCTGCCACATCTGTAGTACCCTTTCTCACTCAAAATTCGTCTACAAAATGTCATAAAGCCATCAATGCTTATAAATGACAACCTTCATTGTTGATCAAATTATGCCAATGACCGTGTTCATCACGACAACTTTACCCCCAGAACTAACCTCAAATAAGTGGAGATACAGTTGCAAGTAGGCAATTGCATCCTCGTTCATAATTATAAGTAAATAAGCGGTTATATTTTACTAGGAAAAAAATAGGGTAAACGTAAAAGCGAAACACGAAAACGAAATAAACTTTTCGTTTGTTCTTAGTTTATTCTAAGTAGGAAGTAGGAATAGAACCGAAACTAGGATTAGTGAAAGATTATAGACAGGGATAAATAACGTCAGTCGCCATT
>SDVV010034722.1:0-11142 GCA_016164225.1 Gammarus roeselii
TATTTTATCTACTATTCAATAACAACTTTCAACAGCAATAAAAAAATATTGACCAATGTTTCCAGCACGATATAATTGACATTTTGGCGTGCACTCAGCAAGAGGCAAAAATCAAGTTTCATGAAGTTAACATAATTTTTTGGAGAGTTTAAACTTATTTTCAAAAACATCGGATTTAATATCAAGTTTGCAATACACCAGGCTTCAATCAAAAGAAATTTCTCACAAGCTGTGCTGTTTTAAAGTTGAAATGATTAATATAATTTTTTCTTATCAATAATCGATCCCTTCCACCCCAGATACAGACCTTATTACAATCACCTATGGTTCTTTCGCCACCCTATAGAGAGACGACCCCAACAGAGGAAGAGAGTGCCCACTGGCCTCCTCCAGTCCCTGTCAACCAATCACGAGGCTGCTAACTACACCATCTGCCAGGTGGTGCCCGCTCACCACCTTATCCTCGGCCTGCCTCTGAAGCCTTTCTTTGAGCAAGAAAGGAACCTTTTTAGTGCGTGGAAGTGCGACACTGTCACAGAGCTGACGCCACCTGCCGGTAGTGGACCTCAACTAGAGCTGGGGAAAATACATTAATTACACATATTACTAATTACTTCGTCCAATTTTCCCTGGGAGGACTTGGACAAAATACTTTGCAAATCCGTTTATTTTGTATTTATTTTACTGCTCCGACATTAACTGTAACCCCCCCCCCCCCCAACACATGCATGCTAGCAATCAATTTGGAACAGAAGTAAATTCCCCACCACGTGTCCGACACAGGAACGGGTGCATCAGTAGAGTACAGTTACGGTATAATAAAGTGCATTGACGCTGTTACGCCAAGTTGGATTATAAGTGTTTTTCTCTCTGCAGGCACGGACCAAAGGGAAAGTGTTGCTTTACAATACGATAAACAGGGCGGGCGATGTAGCAGGGATGAAGGGAAAGCTGGACGGGGGGAGGGGGAGCAGAGCATTGAAAGGAGAGCCATTTAAAGTGCAGATGATATGAGGGAGAGGGCGCGGGGGGAGGAGGTAGAAGCAGGATTTTTGTATTCAAGTTACAATAATTTTTAGGGACCGCAATAAATGACCAAAGATTTAAAGGACTCAATGCATGGCGACTAAAAGAAAAGAAGACCACAACTTAAAAGTGAGGATTGGGGACAATTTATTATCAATCGGTATAGCCGTTATTAGAAGACAAATCTGTCTTATTGCACACTGGGAACTAAGTTTACCTATTCTCGAGGGACTCTTATTCTTCTGGCGCGGGTTCAGGAACTAAATTCTGTGAATGATTTATATAAGTAAAGCCTTGGTGGCATCGACAGCAACTGTCAGTGTGAGGTGGTTCAGGCTCGCTCATGCTCAGGTCGATTAGAGGTGGCGTTGTTAGAGCCTTCAAGGAGCGATGTTTGTCTAAACAACAACAACAACCGCCCTGAACAGTTTACAATATGTCACGTAGATGAGCTTCAACAAAAAAATTGACCGGCAAACAATGCTGCATTAAATGAATGCAGGGCGTTTACGAAACTAATTTTTCAACGTTTAAGAGTGCATATTTTGCAACATGGGCTGAAGTCACAGGAAACGTACATTCATAACTTTATATGCCTGGAAAACCTTAAAAGATGGTGAACATTTGGGGTTCATTATAAAAAAAATGCTTGGCACTACAACTCTTTCAAAATGAACTCCAAACTTGACGGTACAAAGTCTTCACCTATCGCGTAGCTAGCGACAGCTCTTCTTTGTTCAGTCGTTAGGCAGCCTGATCACGCAATATTCACTTTGATAAGGGTTAAAGAGGCTCCAGAACATTGAAGTGACATCTTTGTTTGGGCGTTAGGCAGCCTGATCACACAATCTTCCCTTGGATAAGGGTTAAAGAGGCTCCAGAACATTGAAGTGACATCTTTGTTTGGGTGTTAGGCAGCCTGATCACGCAATCTTCACTTTGATAAGGGTTAAAGACGCCCCAGAACATTGAAGTGACATCTTCTTTGTTTGAGCGTTAAGCAGTCTGATCACACAATATTCACTTTGATAAGGGTTAAAGAGGCTCCAGAACATTGAAGTGACATCTTCTTTGTTTGGGTGTTAGGCAGCCTGATCACACAATATTCACTTTGATAAGGGTTAAAGAGGCTCCAGAACATTGAAGTGACATCTTCTTTGTTTGGGTGTTAGGCAGCCTGATCACACAATATTCACTTTGATAAGGGTTAAAGAGGCTCCAGAACATTGAAGTGACATCTTCTTTGTTTGGGTGTTAGGCAGCCTGATCACACAATATTCACTTTGATAAGGGTTAAAGAGGCTCCAGAACATTGAAGTGACATCTTCTTTGTTTGGGTGTTAGGCAGCCTGATCACACAATATTCACTTTGATAAGGGTTAAAGAGGCTCCAGAACATTGAAGTGACATCTTCTTTGTTTGGGTGTTAGGCAGCCTGATCACACAATATTCACTTTGATAAGGGTTAAAGAGGCTCCAGAACATTGAAGTGACATCTTCTTTGTTTGGGCGTTAGTCAGCTTGATCACACAATCTTCAATCTTTACTTTGATAAGGGTTAAAGACGCTCCAGAACATTGAAGTGACATCTTTGTTTGGGCGTTAGGCAGCCTGATCACACAATTTTATCTTCGATGATTAGGATGCTGCCAAATCATTAACCTTACCTCGTCCGAGATAAGTATTTTTGTGGATTAATGTTTGAGACTGATATCCAGGAAAAAAAAACGTTGTTTTGCACAAGTTTCAGAAAGATTTTGGCACTTGTAGAACTTGTACGACTTCATTTTGTGTGACGTACAAAGAATTCTTTGAGTAGTCCACTCGCTGAAGTAAAGTTTACGGAAAGAGTAGGATTTCCTGACTTGCTTTACTAACATGATGATTTGCTTCTTTCGTTGTTTTGGAGGTCTTGCATTCACGGAACTGCAATTTTCGACTTTGAACTCCTATGAAATTTTCGCCGACGTCTCGGATGTTAACCTTCGCACGAATTTCCGTTTCAGAGCCGTTGGAGAAGAAGTCTTGCCGTATTTGAGAATGATCCTGGTCTTTTGATCATTCGTTAGCATTACTGAGAGAGACAAGAATGTTTATCATTTTCCAGGTATGAAATGACGCACAAAAGTTTATATGTAATCAAATATAGCGGACATTAGTATAATGTCCAGTATCATATATACGATAGCATATAAAGTTAACTATTATCGAGTTTTTATTCATCGATTAAATGCCGTTTAAAAAAAAAGCACTCTTCAACAGACTGTCTATTTAGCATGAAGCCGTTGCAACTTCATTTCAACAACTATTGTCTTTGCCGATGAACTTGATAATCCTTTTCTGCCTGTCACCAAGTTCAACACGACATCCGCCAAAACACGGTCGACACTCACTTACCACACAACATGTCACGCCCCACACTCACCATGTCACGCCACATACCAATTGAAGCTACACATACACACCCTGTCATGCCCATTTCTCACCATTTTACGCCCCATACTCACCCTGTCACCATCCACACTCATCATTTCATGCACCACACTCACCATGTCATCTGTCTGGCTGCTACACTCACCGTGGCTCCCGTTACACTCACCGTGTCCCACACCACACTCACCGTGTCCCACACCACACTCACCGTTTCTCACACCACACTCGCCGTTTCTCACACCACACTCACCGTTTCTCACACCACACTCACCGTTTCTCACACCACACTCGCCGTTTCTCACACCACACTCGCCGTTTCTCACACCACACTCGCCGTTTCTCACTCCAAACTCACCGTGTCACACCAAACTCACCGTGTCACACCAAACTCACCGTGTCACACCAAACTCACCATGTCACACCGATCGCACCGTGTACACACCACACATGATGTCACACACCACAATCACCGTGTCACACACCACAATCACCGTGTCACACACCACAATCACCGCGTCACACACCACTCACTTTGTCACACAACACTCACCGTGTCACACAACACGCTCACCATATCATCCACCCCTTGCACCATGTCACACCACGTTCTCCCTGACACCTACCACAATCACCCTGCCACACACAAGTCACCATGCCACTCACCTGTCACACACCATCACCCTCAATAACATGTATATAACTCTTGTAACCTTCATTAGACTGTCACAAAAATCTATCAATCATCCAAAACGTCGAACTTGTTCAAGGAAGGTAACTCAGGACACAATAAAATTCATGTAACTTCAAACCAATTGATGATAAAATACACCGTCTAATGATTAACTGAAAAATGACGCGTCCTAATTAGGACTATGATTGTTATAGTTGTACCAAAGCCGTATGTATTGTTGACTGGTATAACTTAATATTGCCTATAACTTTACTGATAGTGGGGGGAGGGAATAGGCTCCAGCGAGCTGAAGACCCTACGACGAAGGATACGTAAACCTTTTGTGTGGCTTACTTTTCAAGTTTACACGCCATTGAAGTAAGGGCAGCCGACTGCTGTAGCCATCCTCCCATTGGTGGAGGGTGCCACGGCAGCTGGGCAATACGGCCCGCTCATTGGTCAATGTTGGGCACTTTTCCAGTAGGATAGATACAAAAGTTTACAAATAGGTCTTTCATCTGGATACTCTTTCGTTAAAACTATGTTGAGAACATGCACAAGAAGTTATGCACAAAACCTCAGATAGCTCGCATATGATATAAACATATATGGGTTACAATCGACTCCAACAACCATCGTTATTTAGGAATAATTTTTCATTCATACGATCTCAAATGCAGTATTAAATTTGAGGGAAAATAAAAATTTATATTTACATTTTCTGCGTTGTGTGGATCTATTTTATAAACATCATATTGGTGATATAGTATAAGCTTGAAGATGCAATTTGTCTCACTTTTTGCGAGAGGAAACAAGTTACCCTGTTGTTCCGTTCTCCTTTTAATCACGGAGTACTTTAGTGATTAACGACCTTGGCGTGTTTTTAGGCCGACTCAATTCTGGTAGAAGTAGATGTTAGATTGCAATTACACGTCGGAGGATTTGTAGATGATTAGATCTGCCGTAGCATGAGCTCTTCTACACGCGAGCAGTCAGAGAAAATGCTAAAATGCTCGCACATCTTGGGACTTGGAAAAAGAAAATTCGCATGTGGTGAACAAAATGAAGGGCGCATCGCCGGAAACAAAAAGTACGTTTCTGGAGAAAAAGGAAAAGCGCATCTCGAGAGGAAGGAAAAGGCACGTTTTGGGAGAAAGGAAAAGGCGCGTCTTGAAAGAAATGAAGAAGAGCATCTTGAGAGAAATGAAAAGTGGTATTTTGAGAAAAATGAAAAAACGCACATTGGAAGAAAGGACAAAAACGCATCTTCGGATTATTGGAGAACCGGTATTGAGAAAAATGAAAAGGCGCCTCTGAAGAAAAACAAAAAATAGCATATCGAGAAAAAAAATATCGAGAGAAAATAAAAACATTCATCTCGAGAGAAATGGACAGACGCGTATCTTAGGAGGAAGAAAAATACACATCTAGGAAGAAAGAAAAAAGGGCATCTTGGCAAGAAAAAAACACATTTTGCAGAAATGAAAAAACGCATCTTGGGTGAAAGGAAAGGGCACATTATGAGGAAAAGGAACATCGTTGGGAAAAGGAAAAACTGCATCTTGGAGGAATGAAAATGCGCATCTAGGGAAAAAATAAACGACGCATATTGGGAGAAAATAAACGGCGCATCTTGGGAGAAAAAGAACGGCACATCTTGGGAGAAAATAAACGGGTCATCTTGCGAAAAAGAAAAAGCGCGTCTCCATGAGAGAGGAGAAGGCGCATCTTGGGAGGATTGGAAAGGTGTTTTTTGAGAAAAATGAGACGACACATCTCCAGAGAAATCAAAAGACTCATTTTGGGCGGAGAAAAATACACATAACGAGAAAATATAAAAGAAAGATCGGGAGAAAATTCTATAGACGCAACTTGGAGGGCACCACCAGTCAAATCTTAGCGAGATAAACGCATCGTGGAGAAAACTGGTGCCTATTTGCATGAGGAAAAAGGATGCACCGCATCAAGAAAAATAATCATCTTCTTGTAAATAGAAATCCAAATGAATCAGTGGTGGAAAAAATGGGTTGAGAAAAAACAAGTCCATATAAGAAAACACAGAAAACAGGAAAATTCTTGCATGAAGGAAAATACTATGTCATCTAGAGAAGTGCAAGCCAATCTAGGAAAGTTAAGTGTCATCCAGTAAAGGAAATCAATTACCAATCTCGGTGAATAAAGTGGCATCAAATCTAGGGCAGTATAAAGGTCCATCTCGGTAAATGAAGGATATCAAGTAATCAAGATAAAAGGCCCATCTCGGTATGTTACATAGAATCCAGTGTATGAAAGAAAAGACGTCTCGGTAAATAACGTGTTATCCAGTAAAGGAAAGAGAAGTCATTCACGGTAAATGAAGACCCCTCCTTTATTTGGAAGTATAGGCTCATACAGGTTAATGATGAGCTATTCAGTTTAGAAAAGTAAAGGCGAATCCCTGTAAGTAAAACCACCTAGAAAAGTAAAGGCCCAACTCGGTAAACAAGGCGTCAGCCATCATGGGAAAATGACGGCCAACCTCGATAAATGCAATGCAACCTGAGAAAGGTAATGCCCATCTCAATGAACAAAGTGCCATCAAGTATAGGAAAGTATAGGCTCATCTCGGTATATAAAGTGCCATCCAGTAAAATAAAGTCCCATCTCGATAAACAAAGAGCCATAATGGAAAGTAAAGGCCCACCATTTGGAATAAAGTGACATCCAGTAAAGGAAAGTTCCATCTCGATGAACAAAGAGCCATAATGGAAAGTAAAGGCCCACCATTTGGAATAAAGTGCCATCCAGTAAAGGAAAGTTCCATCTCGATGAACAAAGAGCCATAATGGAAAGTAAAGGCCCACCATTTGGAATAAAGTGACATCCAGTAAAGGAAAGTTCCATCTCGATGAACAAAGAGCCATAATGGAAAGTAAAGGCCCACCATTTGGAATAAAGTGCCATCCAGTAAAGGAAAGTTCCATCTCGATGAACAAAGAGCCATAATGGAAAGTAAAGGCCCACCATTTGGAATAAAGTGACATCCAGTAAAGGAAAGTTCCATCTCGATGAACAAAGAGCCATAATGGAAAGTAAAGGCCCACCATTTGGAATGAAGTGACATCCAGTAAAGGAAAGTTCCATCTCGATGAACAAAGAACCTTTTTGGAAAGTACATGAAAGTATAGGCATATCTCGGTAAATAAAGTGCCATCCAGCATGGGAGAGTAGAGGTACACCTCTGTGAGTAAACCGCCATCCAATATGAGAAAATGATAGTCAATTTCGCTAAAAGAAGAGCAACCTAAAGAGGTTATAGCTATCTCGGTAAATAAAAAGCCGTCTGAGAAAGTAAAGGCCCATATCGTTAAATAAAGAGCCATCCAGTATGGAAAAGCCAGGATCCATTTTGGTAAATAAAAAAAACAGTTCAAGAAAGTAAAAGCCCATCTCGGTAAGTGAAGAGCCACATTGGAAAAGAAAGGTCCGTCTTGATCATAGAAAGGCGCCTATTGAAGCACTCAAGGTATGTCGGCTCGACCGTCTCAAGTGCCCCACTAATTACATCTTTTGAAAGGTAAATACCACCGTAAAGAGAGCGTTGAGGGCATCCATGGGCGCTCCCCAGTGAGGTTTCGTCGGAGGAGAGCAACACTGTTCCCCAGTGAGGTTTGGTCGGAGGAGAGCAACACTGCTCCCCAGTGAGGTTTGGTCGGAGGAGAGCAGCACTGCTCCCCAGTGAGGTTTGGTCGGAGGAGAGCAGCACTGCTCCCCAGTGAGGTTTGGTCGTAGGAGAGCAGCACTGCTCCCCAGTGAGGTTTGGTCGGAGGAGAGCAACACTGCTGAGCTACAAGCAGTGTCAGACACGATACTGTAATTAGATTCAATTGGCAAAAAGTTTGTCCGTGTTTCAGAGGATGATCTTGGACAAAGTGATTAGGCAACGTAACAAAATACTGTGTCGTGCCCACCGCGGGTTACGCGGCAACAGACTCAGGGATGAATAAATCTTTCCAGGAATAGATCGTCATTGTTGAGCTATAGGAATCTCGAGGCCATGGCTATCTATTATCTTTGTATAAGTTCGAGAACTAATTGAATAGTTCAATGCAAAATCTCAAATAACTACGTTGTCGCTATTGGTTACCGTTGCTGTCACATAACGAACACTAAAGACGGTAACATTAATGTTCAAGTTCTTTCGACGTGAACGCTGGTAAGCAATGTCAGCGCAGCTGTTTCAATTACACTACAGTTTAAATAAGACTCAGAATATCAATTCAGATCGAGTGCACAGCGCAACGTTCTTTTGTGAGTATCTGCGTTCAAAATACAACAGAGCTTTTGTCGTTCAGAGGCCGCCGTGTACCAGTCGGTTCTCATTGAGTCCGTGGGAATCCGATCCTGAACATCAGCTGAGACGGTAATCCGCGGTACAGCTGATCTTATCGGCTTCATTTGAATCTACCGAACGTGACAGCGGCGGGGGCCTGAAAATTTCTGAAACTCAACATGAGTGGTGAAAACCAAAAGAAGTCTTTCGGTTCAGAACGTTTCGTTTCAAAAAGATGGCAATAAAAGAGAAATGTTGTGTGGTGGAAAAGATTGAGATCGCGAGAAGGAACCATAATGGTTTTTCTAAAGATAAATAAGCAGGGCCAGATGTCGGACCGACCAGGTAAGGGACGCTCCCAAAGAAAAGTTTCTTCAAAATTGTCGAAGCGGAAGACATTGCTTGGTTCTTGGAGACATGGAAGACGAAAAGGTAAAGTCTGCAGAGGCAACTTGTAAGAAAATAACGAAAACAAAATTTAAAAGAAGGCAGAAAGATGGAGACTCAATGGTGATGTAAGGTGAACATATCGATAACAAAATGCACGGTAAAAGTGGAACCACATATAGGATACTAAACAGCTATCGGTTCGGATAGTATTCTACATCTTCGAACGTGATGGAGAGGAACAAAATTAGTTCAAGCAACGATCGCCATTAGACAGTCTATTTTCCTTACTTGTTTCAATCCTTAAGACTGTTTTCAAGTACGATACAATCTTCCAAAAGCGAACAGATATAATAATAGACGATTCAAATTTAATTTCACCCAGACAATTCATTTCAAAAAGCCTTTTAATTTCAGGAACCTCTTCAATAAAATCAGGTATACCTTGATATAGTTATTGTCTGATACTGTCTGTATTCGTCATACCCATTCCTAGTCAAATTGAAAATTTCCTCTTGCCAGCGTAAGTAATCCGTCTTAAAGGAGGCCCGTACCAAAACCCGTCAGTCACAGCGTATCATGAGGGACAGACCCGACGGTGGACCCTGAGAGACCTGCTGCATCATGCAAGGATGATTAATCAGAGCGGAGCAGCTTGGAAACACCGAGAAAGCACACAGTGTCGGCCCATGTAGAGGAATGTTTTCCCCTAAGAGGAAACTTGCTTCTTGGAAGAATAAGAAAACGGGATTGGCAAGGTTTAGATTCAGTGGATAGATGCTGGATTGGTAACCGATGCACTGATGGTTGGGTTTAGATTGATGACGGAAACTCACGTCAGCAACATGAACATGAACGTCAGCAACATGAAGAAATGGCAACGGCAAGATGGATATTCATTCGTGGGTATAAGATTGGTGTCATATTCAGTGATGGTTCAGTTTAGATTGTCAACTGAGAGTGGTCAAAAACAGCGACACGTGGGCTTAGGTTAGAAGGCCTGAGGAGGAGGGAGAGAAGGTCTGAAGGCCATCTGAAGGGAGAGTATAAAAGAATACGAATTATTCTAGTCCTAAACATACTTGAATCAAAAAGTCTTGAATTGGGTGGCCAGGAAAGGGTTCTGACCAGAGACCATACCAAGAATGCGAGGTAACAAGAGATAATGATGCAGATAGTGATGGGTGGGTGATGATGCTGATAGTGATGGGTGGGTGATGATGCTGATAGTGATGGGTGGGTGATGATGCTGATAGTGATGGGTGGGTAATGATGCAGATAGTGATGGGTGGGTAATGATGCAGATAGTGATGGGTGGGTAATGATGCAGATAGTGATGGGTGGGTAATGATGCAGATAGTGATGGGTGGGTAATGATGTAGATAGTGATGGGTGGGTAATGATGTAGATAGTGATGGGTGGGTAATGATGTAGATAGTGATGGGTGGGTAATGATGCAGATAGTGATGGGTGGGTAATGATGCAAATAGTGATGGGTGAGTAATGATGCAAATAGTGATGGGTGGGTAATGATGCAGATAGTGATGGGTGGGTAATGATGCAGATAGTGATGGGTGGGTAATGATGCAGATAGTGATGGGTGGGTAATGATGAGTGCAGCACTGAGGACTCTACTACAGAGTTAGGCAAAGCGTACAGCACGAAGGACTACTTCTGAGTTAGGAGAAGTGTACAGCATGAAGGACTCTACTACTGAGTTAGGAGAAGTGTACAGCACGAAGGACTCTACAACTGAGTTAGGAGAAGTGTACAGCGCGAAGGACTACTACAGAGTTAGGAGAAGTGTACAGCATGAAGGACTCTACTACAGAGTTAGGAGAAGTGTACAGCGCGAAGGACTCTACTACAGAGTTAGGAGAAGTGTACAGCACGAAGGACTACTACAGAGTTAAGAGAAGTGTACAGCACGAAGGACTATTACAGAGTTAGGAGAAGTGTACAGCATGAAGGACTCTACTACAGAGTTAGGAGAAGTGTACAGCGCGAAGGACTCTACTACAGAGTTAGGAGAAGTGTACAGCGCGAAGGACTCTACTACAGAGTTAAGAGAAGTGTACAGCACGAAGGACTCTACTACAGAGTTAAGAGAAGTGTACAGCGCGAAGGACTCTACTACAGAGTTACGAGAAGTGTACAGCGCGAAGGACTCTACTACAGAGTTAGGCGAAGTGTACAGCACGAATGACTCTACTACTGAGTTATGAGAAGTGTACAGCACGAAGGACTCTACTACTGAGTTATGAGAAGTGTACAGCACGAAGGACTCTACTACTGAGTTATGAGAAGTGTACAG
>SDVV010034723.1:0-11142 GCA_016164225.1 Gammarus roeselii
TGACTTCCGTACTGGTGTTGCTCCATCTTCCAAGGACTTCCATTTCTGTTGTGTGCCGCTGATTTTTTCTGTTGCACGCGACTATGCATGCAGGCAATCCTAGGGTTTGACTGCGGCTTTCAGGAACGGTTATCCTCTATTCCTTTCAGGTGAGCGAATATTCACGCCTGAATTGAGAGTTTTTAGTGACTGGTAACGAAGCATTCGTCTTTAAACCAAATAGAGGTAACAAATTCTCAGGTGGTAGACTCGTATATTTTGTAAATGTGTTCCATTTTTGTTATCCTCCGTTTTCGAGGCGGATCCTCGCGTTCCTGCTCTTTGGGTTCATCCACAGCTATCTGCCGCAGATGATTTTTCCCACAGCCAGCTGTTGTGTACTGTATTTGATGTTGTTAAAAATACTTTTAAGGTGGAGCAGGTTCAATTGATAACAAGTTGTTTTATAATATTATTTTGAATTAAGAACAAAGTAACAGGTCAACAGGATAATTCTCAAACGGGCATGAATAATGGTTGCGATATTTTTAGACACAACGGAACAAACAGTGAAGAGTAGCCAATCGAATGCCTTTTCCGACAGTCACAACCTTCAACAGATAGCTCTCCAACAGCCAATCGACTGCTTTTTCTGAACGTCGCTACGTTTTTCCGCAGATTGCTCTCCGACAGCCAGGCGGATGCTTTTTCTGCCAGTCACAACCTTCTTCCACAGATTGCTCTCCGACAGCCAGGCGGATGCTTCTTCTGAAAACCGCTACGTTTTTCCGCAGATTGCTCTCCGACAGCCTGGCGGATGCTTTTTCTGGAGTCACAACCTTCTTCCGCAGCTAGCTCTTCATCAGCATGTGGAATCCTTTTTCGTGTCACAACCTCCTGTCTTTGATAGTTCTACAACAGTCTGGCCGATTCCTGTCTCTTCAGTTCTACATTCATACATCACTCCATTTTCCTTCGCCAAACTTCCTTCTCCAACAATCTGGCAGATTCCTGTCTCTTCAGTTCTTCTTTCATACATCACTCCATTTTCCTTCGCCAGGCTTCCATTTACTGCAGACTGTGACTGTGGCTTCAATTATGACAGGGACCACCCTAACTGGTGAACGCCACAGACATTGTGCTGAGTCTGCCATTCCGTGTTGATGTTTTGACGCGGTAAATGTTTATTCACAATGTAACTCCAGTTAGTAGGGGATGAAAAAATAAACGTTCAAAATGAGTATATCCTACGAATATCTTCAGATTTGTTTGAGGTACAGGAGGAATCATGCAAGATGCTGCTCTACGAAAATACTGTGGATTTTCAACGCACCTATTGTCTCCACCGCCAACCATCCCCTATCAGTGCTCCGGTTCATTCCCCCCGCCAGACACATCTCTTGTACCCACCCCGCCCACGTCCCGTGCGACCATCCGTGATATTTAGCGTCCCGATCGTGATCGGTGACCGGGCTAATCAGTTCACGCAAGACGCCTCCTGGTGAAGTATGGCGCACAGGTGCTGGCGAAGGCGCGAGGGGTTGGCCTCCGACCCACTGGGCGAACCACCAAAGCCTTTTTTGACGCTTTTCTTCTGCTTCTTACTATTTTCATTGACCTTGCCAAGCAGATGCTGAACTCCTTTGAAAAGTTTGTTTCTTTCTAATCCTAATTGACGCGGGGAAGCAGTTGTTGAACTAGTCTTTTTTCCTGTCATTAATCTCGTCTCTAATTGACAGCAACACGATACAGGTGTTGAACATGCCCATTGAATAGGGGCTACCCATCGAGGGGTGACTTATAGCAGGAGTTAAATTCTGAGTGATGGGTCGCTTTTTGTTGGGGATTAATGGGCTAAAAATAGGAGCCAAACCACCTTGAACGTGAGGTAGAAAACTCATTGCAGGGGCGTATGAATGTTAAGTTCCTAGTGCACTGGCGAAATAAACATTTCAAATTGTCGTCGTTGATTTGCACTGCTAAAATTATGCCTAGTATGGTTACAATATGATATTTTCTTCTGTACGTCTTTTCGCACATCGTTATTTATTACATTAGCCGTACTAAGGACAACTTTTGTCACTTCCCAGTTCCTTTATTTCATCTTATGACTTAAGCTCGTCAAGATATAGATTTTGGATTTATAATGTGGAGGTATGCAATAAATACCTAACCTTTGTTTCTGAATGAGTACTTTTATTTAATTCTAAGTTGTATTACGCCTACCTCCCTGTCGCGGTAAGCCCGTAGATGAGAGCCGCACGGTATTTGGATAAAATGGCAAAGTATCTTGTCCAACTCTTCTTTGTCATGATGATTACAGTTCATAGACCACCAAACTGTTGGTATGTTCATTTGGAAAGTGCATTCGAAATTGAATGTTCGTATACGTCAAATAATGATCAGGCTGATTTTAAAATCTTTCTCTATGGGGACTTCAATTTTCCAATTATCAGATGGCTAAACCTGGTAGCTATATCATTGGCAAAGTGTACACCGAAGCTGTGACAAAACAAGCTAAAAAGCTGCTAGAATTAGCAGATGAATAGTTTCTTACACAAATTATTGACAAACCGACACGAAATGAAGATGTATTGGATCTCGTGCTTGTGAATTTATTAGAGGATCTTAAAACATGAGAAAAAAATTCAAAGTGTGCTTTCGGACCTTAATGTGATTGAAATGGTCGTAGATGCTGACATAATGAGAAGAAACACGAAAAATATAATTCCTCTCAAGAAAAGTACCTTTCCGTCAGTTAAACTTCTTCAATGGAGAAATAAATTTGGTCAATATATCACTGTCTAATATTGGTTAGAAACAGCTCTTTGTTTAGCCAAACAGTGAGAAGCAAGCAAACAATAACTTTGATGCTATACTGTTGCCGGTGTGTTTGCAACATGTTCCAAACAGGAGAAAAATACCCAGAAGAAGCAAGGATTATTCTGAGAGAAAAACGGGCATGAGGAAGCGAGCAATGAAACAGAAAGCGCTTGGCAAGGAAGGAAACTCACATAGACGCAGAAAAAAATACGATATTGTTTCAAAATTGAACATGCGAATAAAAGAATACCGAGCCTTGATAACACAAATCAGCTTTTGAATCATCGAACAGTCGTCCTTCTCGATTTCACGCTTGATTTTTATTTGTGGCATCAATTTCGTTAATCTATTGATGAACCTAATAATTTCGTGTATTTAAATTTAGGCTTCCATTGTTTTCAGCGCTTTTTCTTTTGTTCATCCCCACCATCTTTCACTTGATTATTGCTCCTTTCTCCTCCTCCTACTCACTAAGCCCCGTTTGCCTCTCACGCCTTTGCCTTTCGTTGTTAATTGAACCCTCCTTTACTCACGATTACCTATTGAACCTCTTTTCAGATTCGTCCGTTCCTCCCTTATTACGTGCCCGCCTCCTATGTCCTTATGGTCATAGCGTCTTCTCTCCTCTATTATTTCCCCCGTTCTCTTATCTTCTTATTGTCACAGCGCCTACTTCTTCTTTCTTATATCATCTCCATCCCCTATCTCCTTATGGTCACAGGCACTCGCAGTGCCTTCTCCCCTTTTATAATACTGCTATCACCTTATCTCCTAATGGTCACAGCGCCTTCTCCTCTCTCCTCTATTACTGCCACCCCCTTACCCTTATAGTCACAGCGCCTTCTCCCCTCTCCTCTATTACTGTCATCCCCCTAACCTTTTGTCACAACGCCTTTCCCCCTCTCCTCTATTACTGCCACCCCCCTAACCCTTTTTGTCACAGTGCCTTCTCCCCTCTCCTCTATTACTGCCACCCCCCAAACCCTTATCACAGCGCCCAATGCCCGTTCTTTACCTCCGTCCTTCCTCCCCTTTATTGTCCAACACCCTTTCCCCCTTATTGTCACAGTCGCTCATTCAGCTTGTTTGGTTTGACCAATATGCCCACCCTCGGCCCAAATTAGTTTGCCAGGCCTGGTGTCGTAACCACTCCATTATTAGCACCTAATACTGCTTGGTTGTAAGGGGAACGAGAGAATTTCCTTTTCCTATGTCCTTCCATCCCTTTCTATGTCCTTTCTTTTCTTGATTAAGGTTGTAAACGGGAAGGCTTCCTCCTCTCTCTTGATTGAGGTTATGAATGAGAAGGGTTCCTTCTCGAAGGTTTTCTCCTCTCTTGATTGAGGTTGGGAGCCGAAACAGTTCCTTCCCTCAGGTCCATCCCTCTCTTGATTGAGGTTGGGAGCGGAAACAGTTCCTTCCCTCAGGTCCACCCCTCTCTTGATTGAGGTTGGAGCGGAAACAGTTCCTTCCCTCAGGTCCACCCCTCTCTTGATTGAGGTTGGGAGCGGAAAGAGTTCCTTCCTTCAGGTCCACCCCTCTCTTGATTGAGGTTGGGAGCGGAAACAGTTCCTTCCCTCAGGTCCACCCCTCTCTTGATTGAGGTTGGGAGCGGAAAGAGTTCTTTCCCTCAGGTCCACCCCTCGCTTGAAAGAGGTTGAGAACGGAAAGAATTTCTTCTTCCAGGTTTCCCACTCTCTTGATTGAGGTTGGGAACGAAATGTTTTTTTCCCACAGGTTCATCCTTCTCTAGATTGAGGCTGGCCACGTAAAGGGCTCCTTCTCCAAGGTACCCTCCGCTAGATTAAGCTTGGGAACGGGAAGGGTTCCTTCCCCTGGGTTCTGATCTCTTGATTGAGTCTGTAGTTAGCGTCCTTTTTCTAGCTTCTCCTCTTTTGCTTGTGGTCTTCTCTTCTTCACCGAAATTCCAAGCTGGTGTGGTTATACTTCCCGCTCCCATCCTTCTCCTGGCTCATCCATTCTTCTTTGAGGTTGAAGTGTGGTGGGAAATCCTTCTTGCCTCACCCATCACTCAATTCTTTCAGGGTTGTGGAATGGGTTTGGGGTATCTGTCTTCTTTCCCACCCCTCCTTGACCGAGCTTTGGAGAGAAAAGGTTCCCTCTAAAGTGTAGAGGGTATGCACAGTGCGTTGTGTTGGCTTGATTTTATATCAGGTCGAGGAAACTCCAAAAGCTTTCGAGGGCAATTTTTATTTGTTCTACGGAAGAACTAGTCGAAAAATACGTGTTGTTGGCTGTTCATAGTCTTTAGATAGCCTGCGACTGTTCATTCAATACCATTTTCGCTTTATTAAATGATTGTTTCACTGTTATAATGTGGCATCATCTGGCGCGTGATTTCGTCTCCCTACCTGCCAATCTGCCACTTTGTGCTCCCTCTTCACAACTACCGGCGCGCCACCCAGCTATTCATTAGTCTAAACGGGCAAGAGAAACTTCGTCTACTATAGCTAAGCGAATGCTTTATAGCTTGTCGTTTCTCTGTATCAATGGACCGTTGCGCGGCATAGTGAGCTACCTCAATCATTTGTTTAATGATACTCGTACCGAGATGAAGGTTTGTCCAGTGACTCTGTTGTTCAGTCGTCAAATGGTAGTGCTCATTTACATAGCCTCGTTGGTCAGCCACGCCGCTTGTAATAGAGAGGCTCAACTGATTGATGGAACCACGCTCTTTCATTTAGGCAGCCATGAATGTATTATGTATTGGAACGTGCATTATCTGTTGCTTGACAGTAGACTGATCCAAATAGATGTTAAGAGATTCTGGTCCTGTCGGACTGAACTTGAGTGGTTTGACCTGAGCTAGGTGGTTAGACAAAAGTTGACCGGGCTGGATGATGTCGAGAAGGTTATGAGGGGGGTAGAGTTGTATTACTTATTTGGATACTACTTGAATTTTCCACGCTTTAGAGGCTAGAGCGGGTCACAGCGTATCTGCTACTCACGCTGTGGAATCAGCTTCTGTATGTTGCCGTGAAGTACACCAGTCGGATCCCGCCGGCTCGGCGTTGAGTTAGAGTCGAGTGGCTCCCTCAGTGAGGGTACCTCCTGATTAGGTGTCAATCAGGAACACAGCTGAGGTTCTAGTTGAATCGATTTTTGAAAGGCAAGATGTTTGCTGTGACAGTCAATTGGAGCATACGTTTGATCTCGCGTATTTCGTTGGTGTTGGATTAGATGCAATAATTGTGTATGCTCTGCACGTGAAGCTGTAGCTCCTATTGCCGCCCGTCAGTTTTGACGCTCTGGAGTAACCCATTATGCAAATCCTAGCCTGAACTGAATCTCTTCTCATGATTATGTTCGCGTATCTCTTTTCATGGTTATTGTCAGGTGAAAGAAATTATGTTTCATCCGTATCGTTTGACGATTTTTTCTCAAGTTTTTGACTGTGGCCAAAAAAAAAGACTTGTTTATGGTTTCCACGCAATGAAGGCCTAACCTTCGTTTAGGC
Organism: Gammarus roeselii; assembly: GCA_016164225.1. Taxonomy (NCBI): domain Eukaryota; kingdom Metazoa; phylum Arthropoda; class Malacostraca; order Amphipoda; family Gammaridae; genus Gammarus; species Gammarus roeselii. Next base: position 6,281 of record SDVV010034723.1, read on the forward strand.
CTATGTATGGGCGCGTGTGCTACATTGCACGCTTCATCACGCAGGTGCCGTAAGGACGCATCGGTCTGGCATTAAGGACCACGTCGCTGTGAAGGTCAAGCCAGCCCGGAAGCCATGTTCTGTTCATTAAACTCTGCATTCGTTTTGATCGTATCTTATGATCGTATTCTAGGTTATTTTCTTTGTCACGTGTTTTTTATTTGTTTCGTTCGTTGTCATTTTGTTGGTTCTTTTTATGCTGCTTGGAGAGGGAAACGCTCCTGAAATAACTGGCGATATAACAGAAAAAACTTACCAAAAAAAAATGAAAACGTGAAACTCAAAAAAATAAGTTATTGTTTCAAAGGAAAAGCGAATAGAATATTCACATAACCAAGGAAGAAGACTAAATAAATCTGAAGGTATTGAGAAATTTCGGAACTGTCAAGTTTTTCTTTGCTTATGCAGCCGAATTTTTGACCTCCAAAATTGAAATTTGCCTGTAGATTGCTGAATCCGGTCAACTGGAAGGTGAAAACATGGCAATGAGCGAAGTATTGAATGATAACTGCAAACCAGTACCTATTAATTATCCCAAAGGTTACTCAGCCAAATCATGAGATCGCCTCGGATAGTTTTCATTGGCCGATCTCAACATTGACCTCTTTGAAATTACAAAGCTATTGATGATATAGGTATCAATAGCGCATCCGGGCCAGACGATATCCCAGCTATCCTATTGAAACAATGCTAGTAGATACTGCCAAATTGCCAAACGGGGGAGTCTGCATCAACTTCGCGTTGGGACTCCGGTGGGAAACAAAATCAAACTACTACTAGATACTGCCAAGACCACTAAAAATGTTGTGGCAGCAGTCTTACGATGCCTCTGATATCTCCTAAACAATGAAACATGCCGTCATCTTCCCTCTAGCAAATGAAGGTAGCCTCACAAACCCATAATATTACAGACCACTTCTTCTGACCTCACAATTAGTCAAAATATTGAAAGCGTAATGAAAGAACGAATAGGGCTAGTATTTTTTTTATCAATTCAACTACATGCAACATGGGTTCAGAAGTAGGAGTAGCACGTAGAACCCACTACTGGTTTACAATAATAATAAGTGAAATGATCGATGCTCTGTGTGATGGCGATTTATCGAATGTGGATGTGATTTATCTCAATGAATCTTGCCAAGGCCATTGACGAAGTAGATCACGGAATATTGTTATCAAAACTGCATTACGCTGGAATCCGAGGAAATGTTTGATTGGAAAACCTCTGCACCCATGGAAGTCCTTAGTGGGTTCCACAAGGCACTCTGCTTTACCCTCCCTTTTCTTAGTAACGGCGAATGATCTGAGCTAAAACTGACCACATTAATCGGTCTCCTGCTTAAAAGACGGGACTTGACTCCCAGGCACAGTGGAAAATACGAGAGATATGTTCAAGCTGATCTAGAAGATATATTCAAATTGGCTGGCGAAAACAAACTTAAATCATCTTTATCCGAATAACTTAACTGTGGAACTAACTTAATAGTTTTCATGTTATTCAAACTGTAAGTAAGCCGTTGGTGAAGAATGGTTTGCGTGCTTTAGCCGTACGAATGCAAAACTATGCTTTATTCGACGGACGAATTGCAAACGTCGCAGCTAGTGGCACGTGGCTGTTTCCGGCCAATCGTAACATTTCCATCAAGAGATGAAAGGACAATGTTGACTCTCTTGGAAACAACAAATTCAACCAGTAATGAATGACCAACTGCTCCTCTCTCTGGATCTCTCATACACGGGATATCTGGGAAGATTTGAAGCCGTTCAACGAAGCTTCGTGCACCTTAAAATTGCAGATGTAAAGGAACTGAATTATTTTGAAAGACTGAAAACCTTAAGGTTATACTCCATCCAAAGACATTTTGAAAGATTCATGGTCCTAATCATATGGGGAATACTGCAAGGCTACTCGGTCAACGGCAATGAAAGAAAATAGTAACATAAGTGACGATGAGAAACCAGGCAAGGTTATGCAGAATATGTGTCAAAACAGTTCCACGTGCGGGGCACTTCAGTTCTTTAATCGAGTGCCACTGGCAATACGTGAAATCAAACGTGTGCTGCTGCAATTGTCAGTAACAGCAAACCTCTAGAGGTTCTAGTGTTGATTGGAAAAGCAGTACCTCTGCTGTGTTCCTGATCAACCTTGGACACCCCTCACTGTGGGGACAGTGAGGGATACCCCTCACTGTGGGTTGTCCCCTCACTGTGGGTTGTCCCCTCACTGTGGGTTGTCCCCTCACTGTGGGTTGTCCCCTCACTGTGGGGACAGTGAGGGATACCCCTCACTGTGGGTTGTCTCCTCACTGTGGGTTGTCCCCTCACTGTGGGGACAGTGAGGGATACCCCTCACTGTGGGTTGTCCCCTCACTGTGGGGACAGTGAGGGATACCCCTCACTGTGGGTTGTCTCCTCACTGTGGGTTGTCCCCTCACTGTGGGGACAACTCTCTATTCGAAGGTGACGCCGAGCCAGGATCAGATTGATAATATTGACAGCGACATGCAAATGCTGATGCCACAGCACGAGTAAAGCGTTTCCACTGGTGTGGGTCAGGTGGAAGCTACGCTGTGACCAACACTACAGCGAAGAATCTTCAAGTATCAAGTAACCAAGTAATATATCACACCATTGATCCAAGTATTACAGGTCGCTTTCAAATTGGGCCACGGCATCACTTGAATCGTTGACGTATTGCTTGGCACATTATAACTTCCTGGCTAATGGCCTTTAGTAGTAAATATCCCTGTATAATAATACTTTCAACCTCTGGTCACCCTCGCTACACCGCGATATTGAGTACCCTTGATGTGTATGGAGCATAGATGGCGTTCAATGGCTAAGGCCGTACCGAGCCTGAGCCTGCGTAGGGCAGCCTCTATAGTATGCAAGTTCATGACTCTTCAATTTAGGATAGTTTTAAAGTTAGGTCCGTGTAGCTGTGTACTGTATGTTGCTCTAGCATTAATTGCCAGCCATACAGCAGCAATGATAGACAATTCAGATCAAGGCACAAGATTACGAGATTTGGTTCAATAGACGTAGACTGATACTGGACAGTTGTGTGGGTGGACCACAGCCTGGCTGCCATCTGGCATTCATACACGGATACTGGACAGCTGTGTGGGTGGATCACAGCATGGCTGCCATCTGGCATCCATACACAGATACTGGACAGCTGTGTGGGTGGATCACAGCTTGGCTGCCATCTGGCATCCATGTACGGATACTGGACAGCTGTGTGGGTGGATCACAGCTTGGCTGCCATCTGGCATCCATACACAGATATTGGACAGCTGTGTGGGTGGATCACAGCGTGGCTGCCATCTGGCATCCATACACAGATACTGGACAGCTGTGTGGGTGGATCACAGCTTGGCTGCCATCTGGCATCCATACATGGATACTGGACAGCTGTGTGGGTCGATCACAGCGTTGCTGTCACCTGGCCATCTTCTTCAAATATCTTCGTCAAAATTGTCGATCAATGATGGGCTCTGCACATTTACACAGAAAACGTTCGTGTTATTTCAAATTTGTAGGCAAAATTAAATGCACTGTTATTGTCCAAACATTTTTTTTTGGCCAAGGAAAGTGCTACGCACATTGTTGTTGAGATAGACACGCTCTACTTTACGTTGGCTTTTACGCACTTCAGTTGGATTCCTTTTTAATGAAGCTTTCTCCGCATATATCCAGCTGGCCCGATGGCCTCCAGCTGACCCGAGGTGCCTCCCATTACCAACGGCTCGCATTTATATCGAGCTCCCATTATGGTAACTGATGGTGATTTGCATGGCGGTTCGATTGCCCGCGTTGATTGGTAGTGGGGGAGTGGGGTTCAATGGTGATTTTAGGCTCTGGTAGGCCGTGACCGGGTGACTGATTTATGAGTCGGAAAGGCTGGGCAGTTCGGGCACATTGTTGACGTTCGGTGGTTGGTGGGCAACATCCTGAGGGTCATGGATCAGTAGGGGCAGGTTACCGTAGTCGATGTTCTACCGTGTCCCATGTTAGCTATTTCCTAAATTCATTTGCATTCTCTTGAGCAGCTTCAAACTACCAACATCTCCTCTTTGCGCTTATAAGCACTTGATTGGTTTGGGCGGCGCAACAAGTTGCAAAGAAGTCAAGAATAATGCTTCGATATGGTTAGGATCCAGAGAGATTAGACTTGTGAATCTAACTGTAGATTTGTGTCTTGTAGATTCGAAATAATAGGCACGTATCTAGGATTTGTCGTGTATCAAATTGTTGCAGCAATCTCTATTCTAACAGTCGCTTCTGTTTATAATTGGACTCATTTATTGCGATAATTGAATGAAGCAATGAATACATGAAGCCTTCAGCGGAGAAAATGTTCACTTGCTTGATGAACTAAACAAGCACGTTCATAACTAAATACTTGAAATAAATGTCACGTTCATAAATAAATACTTGAAATAAGTGTCACGTTCATAACTAAATACTTGAAATAAATGTCACGTTCATAAATAAATACTTGAAATAAATGTCACGTTCATAACTAAATACTTGAAATAAATGTCACGTTCATAACTAAATACTTGAAATAAATGTCACGTTCATAACTAAATACTTGAAATAAATGTCACGTTCATAAATAAATACTTGAAATAAATGTCACGTTCATAACTAAATACTTGAAATAAATGTCACGTTCATAACTAAATACTTGAAATAAATGTCACGTTCATAACTAAATACTTGAAATAAATGTCACGTTCATAACTAAATACTTGAAATAAATGTCACGTTCATAACTAAATACTTGAAATAAATGTCACGTTCATAACTAAATACTT
>SDVV010034724.1:0-11142 GCA_016164225.1 Gammarus roeselii
ACTCCACCTCACTCACAGACAACTCAGCGCCCCTCATGACAGCAGAAACACCTCCTGCAGCAGACATTGCATCCAACCTCTCAGAAACTTCAGACAGCCCCCTAGAGATTGATCCCACAGCAGCAAGCAGCTGATCAAATCAAATTAACATGTGTATGAAAATATGTGAGAAAAAATAGTAAAACCCATACTGAAACTTGTGAAGGTTGGCAATGGTTGCTTTGTATATGTATATGTATGTATATGTATATATATATGTATGTATATATATATATATATATGTATATATATATATATATATATGTAGCGTCGACGGGGGTGACTAACCATGGTCGGAAACATGGGGTGACTGCTCGCACGCCCCTTTTGAGCACCAAGACGTTGGAAATGTCACCATTTGACTATGGGACTTGAAAGAGCAGGTCTTTGTTAGTAAGTATCAGCTACTTATAGAAATTCGATACGCGCATAGAATTTATGAAGAATCGCCAAAGTGAAGGTGCGTTATTTAGGTCCCTGATAATTTTGGTTCGAAAAAATTAACGTTCCGCAAACTTTGGTGCTGTGTCTGGAGTTCCTATTGAATTAGGACCAAATTTGGTGGTGATACTCGGAATACAATGTAGTTTGTTGCGTAGGAAGGATTTTGGAAAAAAATGTTAACTATTGTAGGTATACACAGATATACAACTGCGGGTAATCGCCCCAGGTGAAGAAACATTCAGGGGTGATTGCCCGCACCTATTTTGTTGTTAAATATCTTCGTTTTTCTTCAATGAAAAGTAGTTAAATGCACATATAACGACATCTGGGAGTAAATGACCCACAATAATGACACCACAGCTAATTTCAAAATGCGTAACTAATTTTCTAATGACCCGATGTTTATAATACATGGTGACAAGTCTAGGCCTAAGTGTTGACATATGTTTAATGCCCAGGAACAATATTTTTTATCACATTTTCATATCAAGATAACAATACCTTACCTAGCATGACTTGTATTCATGGTAATGCAATAAGTTTCCTATAGAAATGACGAAATACATGTCGTGCTGCTCTTCTTGATTGCTGGCGCGCTAGGCCTACTGCCTTCCATGCCTGCTTGCCCTGTTTGCAGGGCTGTGGGGGGCTGCAATGGTGAGATAAATTCATGTGAAAAAAACTTGCGTTCAGTTTCAGGTTCCAGCACAAATAGGAGACCAGCCTGCAGTAATAGGCAATTCAGTTATTTATTGTCACTGGATTGATAAATTGTTCATTCCATGTAGCTATGTAGTCTGTATTTTTCTCTGTGAGGACAAATAGCTTACAAGTTTTATTTAGGCTATTGGTAATTTAGTTTCTGTCCTTGTGATTTATTGGTTGTCTCTATCTAGTAATAGCAAACATTGATTGCTCAATATTTGCTATTACCTCCTAAATCAATATACCTTCACTGGGCTGAGGGGCTCCTAAGAGATGAGTAAAATCATCTGGCAATGGACAGAATAAAGTCTATAAGTGACTGAGGGATTGTACTATTGGAGAAGAAATAATTGGTGTACATGCTTCACTATTTTTCCTGTGTCCTTCCTTACCACTCCATTGGATACTCCTTGGTCCTGAGCAACATACTGTACCTATTGAGAGGCAAGGTGGTTTCAAAAGTGTCTTAGCAAAGATTTGCTGTTCGTACCTGCAGCCCCTGCCTCCCGCCACGATCCCCGTCACAACTTCAGACAAGAAACCAAACCTGCAAGGCACAGGGAAAGCAGGAGAGGCAAGCAAAACATTTGCCAGTTACTAAGTGAAGACACTGGAGGCATGGGACGGCAGGTGAAGACGATGCAACCGGAAGTGTGCATGCCAGTCACAAAAAAAATATATGAAAAGCAAAACTTACAACTAGAAAAATACAGGAAAAAACAGAAATACATTTATATATAGGTACACAATACAACAAACAATGGTATAGCTACATACATACTTCCAACAATTGCACACACCCAAATAAGATCAACAAGCAAACTAAAAGGATATATTTGTTCATACAAGTCACTAAAATGACTATATTATAAAACAAAAGCTTAAGTCAGTCAATGAAAAGGAAGAATGTGTGGAATTGATGACAGAAGATCACTTTGAAAACTAGAAACTGTAGGAGCATGAACAACATCTGCTGGCAAAGAATTCCACATGGCTATTTGTCTACAATTGAAGAAATGCTTCCTCACATCTGTTGTGCATCGTGGAGGATGAAGTTTCAACCCGTGGCCGTGGGTACGAGCATCAGGAGCATCAGTAAACATTCCTTACAACCCCACAATCATCAGAAAATGTTTTGTAGTATTTAATGAGATTGGATCTAACCAGCCTCCCATAGATTGAATACAAATTCAAACTTGACATGCAATTTGCATAAGACATATCCGCAAGTCCACTAACCTTAGTCCAACGTCGCTGAACAGAATCAAGTATCCTCAGATCAGCAATAAACTCCAAATTCCAAACACAGGAGCAATAGTCCAGTATAGGGCAGATATGCAACACAAAAAGTGATACCATGAAGTCTGGACTCCTGTTAACAGTGGACGTCAGTAAGTAATTCGCCAGACCTAAAGCTTTTTTGTACTTCAGCATAAAAAAATTCAACTTTCTATCAACAATGACACCAAGGTCTCTATGAGACTCTACAAATGACAAAGGATTACCACCCAAACTATACTGAACTGCATCACCCAGGTTCAACCAATCAAAGTTTCCACAGAAAAAATGCAACACCACACACTTGCTGGCATTCAACATCAGGTTCTAAAATGAGGCCATATCATAAATTAGATTCAATTCCTGCTGCAAGGGAGCAAGTACAATTCAAAATCATCAGCAAAGGCTTTAACCCCACATGACAGATAAGGAGATGACGTTGACATAAATAAAAAATAATATTGGGCCCAGTACCAAACCCTGTGGCACACCACTGCCCCCCACAAACAACTTTCATTTCCCTGGCAGTCAGGAAACTAGATATCCAAAACAGCAGCTGAGTGGAAACCCCCAGACACTGCAACTTTTGCAACAACACTGAGTAGGACACAACATCAAACGCCTTAAAAAAGTCTAGAAGAACCACATCCACACAACAAGACCCTGGTCCACCCACTGAGACACACTTCTCCATAAGTGAGTAAGAGCTGATCCTCAGTTGACCAGCCCTTTGGAAAATCAAACTGAGCTCTTAGAAAGGATCCTATTAGCCTCCAAGTAGGATGTTAAATGAGAAGCTATTATACTCTCCATTGACTTGCAGCATACTGAAGTCAAACTCATGGGGCAATAATTTAGAGGGTCATATCAACATTTGGCTTTGTACAAAGAAACAGCCCTAGGTAATTTTCACAAATGAGGTAAAGAATCTTACTTCAAAGACATTAAAAATTAGGCACAGTGGATAGGCAAACTCAGAAGAACAAGACTTCAACAGCAATGGATGTAGATCATCTGGTCCCATGCTTGAATTACCATCAAGTTGAGAGAGGATCAACTGCACATCTGCAGGTCTGATTACAATGTCCTCCATCACATTATCACACACCTGGTGGGAAGTATGAGATGTGAGATCCAGACAAACATACACGGATGAAAAACTAGAGGCACCAAAAATTAGTCACCACTTCATCATTAATCATCTTCAAAGGACCCACAGAGGGAGGACTGGTCTTTTTCATTCGTATATACAAGTGGAATAATTTTGGCTTGGATTTAATTTGGTCAACAAGAGACTGCTCATATTGGGAGCGGCACCAGTTAGCATAGTTCCGGCATCTAACATTCAGGTCATTGAACTCTGAGAGTGCAACAGCAGTGAGCATGTGATTTCACCCAAAAAAATTCACCCTCATGTGCTTGAACTCACCCCAGGCTTCAGATTTACTCCTCAACAACCAGGGCGGAGCAGATGCCTACCATGGAGGGCAAAGTTTACCCAAATGAACCGGCACATATCTATCCACAAGAGTACAAAGGATAGCATTCAGGTATGAAAAACACTGGTCAACAGTCAGAGAATCAAATTCAAGGTCCCAATTGACCTCTCTGAGAGGAGACCTTATTAGATTGTACTTTCCTCTACGCCAGAGGTAAGTTGGAGCATTTCCAGGTTGTAACAAAGACTATTCAGACTTAAAAACATACTGAAAAGTTATAGGACAATGTACACAGTGAGGGAATGGAGGCAAAACAGATAAATCCCCAACGCTATCAGTCTCATTTGATAAAACCAAGTTCAGAACAATTCCTGAAGTCAGGGACGGTTTGTTCACCCGTTGAGTAAGGCCAATTAAATTAAAACAATCCAGGAACTCATCGTCAGTAGGAGTAACATAATAATCTTAAATATTTTGCTTCGATTTAATTGATGGTAGGGTAAAATCACCTATTATGAGAACTTTCCTACTATCACATAGGCCAATCATTAAACTAATCAATCTAAAATTTTTCAGAAGACCATATGATGGAGGACAATAAACCACCAAACAGAAGACATCCACATCTGTAAAGTGGACAGCAGCTACATTAGGCAGTGAAGTTTTGACTATCAGATACTTCAACAATTTAGCTATGTAAATAGACACCATACTTCCGTGATAAGCCATCAGTATCACGGTGGATAATAACATAGCCTGGAATGTCAAGAAAAGAAGATGGAATACCAAGCAACGGCCATGACTTGGCAATTCCAACAGTATGAATCTTGAACCTGTTAATATGAGCACTAAGGAAATCAATTTCATTCACCAGAGTTCAAATTCACAAAACTAGAATTTAAAATGTTACTCTCATCCAACTGGTGCTTCAGGTTGAACTGCCTGGGGGAGGAATCAAGGAGTTTAATGTGGAGATTTCCTACCACACCCCTCCCTCCAAACTATCCTGCCTCTCCCATTTGAGGAGCCTGCAACAACACTGGCTCCAATCGCAGAACTACACAGAGGAGGAAAAACTTCAACATTAAGCTTTGAGCAATCAACAGTCTGACTGAAAACACCATTCGCAGAGCCACCTCCACCTCCAGAAGAGGCCCCCCGCATGACCACCTGGGTTGAAAGGACACTCTGCTTAGGAACATTCGTCTTGCTTCCAGCTCTACCAATCTCCCCGGCTGCTCTCCTGGACTGCAGCTCCCACCTCTGACTGAAAGTAAGATCCGTGCGGATGAACACATGTTTAAGTTCATCTGACTGTTTCAACATATTTACTAATGAAAGCAAAACATTCCTCTGGTCTAGGTCAGCAATCTTAGCTCTATACAAACCTGAGTCCCCAATCTGTAAGAGATTACTCATGACAACATTGTTTAAATTTAGATATCCACAAATATCTGAGAACACTCCCATAACCTGAGCAGGGCTGCTTTCTCTAAGCCCTCTAATGATAATAGACTTTTCTTTTGGCCTGTTTCTGAATTTTCCAAATTTCCATTCTTACCTCACCTGAGTCCACAAGCTTAGAGTTCTTTACCTGCAATTGCTTCTCTATGATGTCAATGACATCACAGAGATAGCATAGTTACTCGCCACACAACCAGCTGTCACCAGCTTCAAACCATCCTCAATCTTGAGAACTTGAGAAGCAAGCTCACTAATCAACATGTTCAACCGAGAGTACAACAGACCTGATTACTGGACAAATCTGCAGATTGCAATCCTGAATTTCTTTTTGCACAACAGCTGCAGCAACAGAACTCTAAGGCCCCAGCATCCTCATCAACCAGACATGATAGCTTATTTGGATACACCAACACAAGCGGGAATCAGATGGAAATGCTGGTCACACAAATTGCACACAATCATTTGATCAAGGGTCAGCCCCCAGCAAAAGGAACACACCCTAGCCGCACCACCCCTATCCCGCCGACTCCCCTCCCCTGCTCTGCAATAGCACCCACAACTGACACAACCAAGTTCCCACTGCACAACTTCTCACTCCCACATGTTTTCCTGGCAGGAGATCATTCCTCCAATGAGCTGCCATCAGATCCCTCCTCAAAGAAGCTGCAGCCAGCTTCCGCTTGGAGAGGGAGGGGCAAGGACGCACACTGAAGCACCGGTTCAGGGGTACTCGCAGTACCAGCAGAGTTGGCAGACCAAGGGGGGGGGATCAGGTTGGAGTTCATTGGTAGCTCACTGTCAAACTGCTTGTTGAAGCCAACAAAATGAACTGAAACCTCCAACTTATTCCAGTCTACTGCTTCAATCCGTGATTTCAAAAATAAATTTTCCTTCTCATCCAGGACTCCTACAGAGGATCCCTTCTTGAAAAGGATGCCAGGAGTCAAACAATTAGTAAGCTCATCAGAATTAGCCACCTGTCCAGAATGCTTACCTCCTCCAGCAAACTTTGCAGAATGGTCCCCCCCCCTCCCAGCAGTGCCAGCTCACATTCTTCCAGTGGATCCATGAAATCCTGGGCAGCTGCTTCTTGTTCATTCTTCCTCTTCTCATCTTTAAGCTCTTTCTTAGATTTGAGACAAGAAACCTTCATGCCTGTCTTTAAATTGCTAAAAGGGACTACACAGTTTGTAAAACACTTCTCTAGTAATGACATGACCACATTAATTGACTGAATCCCCCATAATATGAATGACTGGTAGAGAATAGGAAAGCTGCTCACTGCTTCACTTATCCCATGTGTAGTAAGCACATGTGATGTTCAGCCAAGTATATGGACCTCTCTATACTGCTATAAATGTTGAAGTTGATAGCTTGATATATAACTGTGAAGTAAACTAATTTTTGTTCCTAATGTGGTTATTTGTCTCTTGTTTAAAACTCCGGTAATCCAATTATAAAATGATTTAGTAGCTACATTGTTTTACTGTGCTCCCATTGTTCTGGAATGCTGAGCCAGTTGTGCTGCCTGTTCTGCTCGGCACTCTGGTCTTGCTGGTGTGTCTCAAGGAAGAAAGTCACTGAAAATTTGGAAAAACATTGTAATCAATATCTTTTTGAAGACTGCGCATAATTGCATATTAATTGGCAACGCGTAATAATGAATGCTAACCTCTTCAAACAATTTCAAATTTGTTAGTCAATTTCAGCACTCTGCTAGTCTTTGTCTTTCACCTTTACAGCGCCCATAAGTAACTAATATTGATAATTGAAGGTATTAAAACATAAGAAAAGTCTGGAATTTATGCTTGCTTCTAGCCAACATCAGCAATATCCACAATTACATCATCATTATGACAGTCAGAGAGTGTCATGTTGTTATAAGTTTTATCTATTAAGGTTGTTTAATGCATGGAAGGTGGCACAAGGTTGTGATGATGGCAAGATATTTTTATCATATTATTTTGAATAAGGTAACAATAATAAGTAAACAGGGTATATACTTCTCAGGCAAGCATGAATGATGATTGTGATACTATAACAAGTGAAGGTAGGAGTACATCATTAAGTTAAGTAGGAGGATAGTTAGGTAGCTACAATAAAATTGTGTGCAGTTCACAAAAGCCCCCCTCCTCCCATGAACAGGATGTGTTGTGTGATGTACCAATCTCCTCACCACACAAATGACTTAAACTCTCTAAAAAAGGCGCGGGCCTAAACAGGAATATAGGCACAAACTCTATTCCAGTTTAGGCCTGGGGCCTCAATGGAATACAACAAGTAAATTAATCTGTTACATAACATCGTAGACTCCACCCCAAGTCCATTACAACTAAAGGGCTACCATGGGCTATGAGAGTGAGACCTGGTCCTCTTCATTATCAAATACCCAGCACCAAATTGCTGACTTGCTTACTTTTGAGTGACAGGCACAAATGATATACACTTGACAACATCTCTTGGTCAAGTAATCTAATGTGTGGGCACACTGCCGTTTGCTAAAAGAAACACTTGCTAGGGTGATGAAAAATACGCAAAGAAAAGGTTTCCCACCATGTAACCTAAGCTAAGGTTGACAGACCTACATTGTTTTTTGCGTAGAGAGAAAAACTCAAGCTTTACGGGAATGTCTGGATAGACATTGAGATATAATATTTCTTCTAGCTGAGGTTGATCATAACATGTGGAAAACTCTGCAACTAGTGCCCTTGAGTATCATGATTGACACTGACTATGTGCTTGGTCTTATATCTAACTGCATTGATGCAGACCTTGTTTGTGATGACATCAAGTGGCGGAGATGGAGGATTGAGGATGGCGTTTGATATATGCGGTAGGATGACATCAATTTTTTGCAAATCAACTGAGAAGCGCAGGATCGAGGACAGTAGAGAAACATTTTCTAGTCATAAATACATTTAATAGATTCAATTATTTTGGCATTGTGTAAACTATTTCAAAATGATTTGAACATGTATAAGTCAAAATTGCACAATAATTTATAGGAGATGACTCATGCACCCTAAAATAATCCAGAATCAGATCATCAAATCACTGCCCAGTTTTTCTGGCTTCAAGAGGGCCTCTATAAGTTTTGCTAGTCGTTAAAGATTTGATTTTGTGTTTTTTCCTGCGTTATTGACGGTTGTGTGCAATTGTTGACTGCCTTCAATGTTTTTTGTTTGACCTGTTAAGCGCAATCTATCCAGCGTCCTGCTGCAGTTTTGATGCACTTTGTTCTTTGGAATGCTGGCGCGCTGAGGCTTACTGCTTGCATGCCCTGTTGGCGGGGTTTGGGGGACTGCAAAGGTGAGACCTGCAAATGCTGTATATTAGTCTGAATTAGGCACTGCTGATTCTATCATTTAGGCATTTTTTCCTGTATTGGCTGGTAGCAATTAACTAAGGATTCTTTTCACACTTGCTTATTATTAATGTTTCCTCTTCCTTGTCACCCCACCAGGAGTGAACAGTGCAAGTGCAGTGCTGCCATCAGCTGTTGCTGACCAAGGCACTGAAGTCAGTGTCCTGGACCACGGGCTCAGTGGTTTTATCCGCTGAATCCGGAGCTTTTAAGTTTATTTTTGTGAATACAAGTTGAGCCTTCTCACCTGCCCAGCCAGAAGTCTCAGGACTCTTATTCCATGGTGAGTACCGTGGTCAGTTGTCATTAGTGCAGTCTTGATCAGCTCTGTGTAGCTGCCAGGGCTGGTTGTCACTAGTGCAGTCTTGATTAGCTCTGTGTAGCTGCCAGGGCTGGTTGTCAATAGTGCAGTCTTGATCAGCTCTGTGTAGCTGCCAGGGCTGGTTGTCAATAGTGCGGTCTTGATCAGCTCTGTGTAGCTGCCAGGGCTGGTTGTCAATAGTACGGTCTTGATCAGCTCTGTGTAGTTGCCCGGGTTAGTTGTCATTAGTGCGGTCCTGATCAGCTCTGTGTAGCGACAGGGGTTGGTTGTCATTAGTGCGGTCTTGATCAGCTCTGTGTAGTTATGGATTCGTTCCATCGATTAAAACAGGTTTTTCTTGTTTGAGAGTTCTGGACCTACTATACAGAGTAATGTTTGTCATATCGTCGATGGCACAGTCGCACTTTTCTTGTGTTTGTGACGTTAGGTCACCGTCGCACACGTTTGTGACGTGATGGCACCGCCTTACAAATTTGAAACGAGATGGCCCGACAATAAGGGGAAAATGCAAGAAAACATTGCTCTACGATATCCAACGTAGCCTTGTACTTTACTGCAGAGGTAGCTCTTGACGGAAATTTTATGAAGCCCAATCACCAGACGCCCCCTACTAAACAAACTTGGTTGGCTAAACATAAACGAACGACTAGAACCTCATGAAGCCATGCGTGTTAGCAAAATGCAGAACAATTTGTCATGTCCTAACGGTATTTCATTATCAAATCCTAAAGCAGCCCACAGCCGGTCAACGCGGAACGGATGACATTAACACAGAGCTCAGAAGAACACTGACAGGATCAAAGGCGTCTTCGGTCTCAGGACCTAAAATTTACAACAATCTTCCATGTGACGCTGTATAATATACCCAATGCATCTTCCTTTGTATTGAAATGTACCACTCTACTGCTCGTCCGACGACAAGCATCGGCAAAATAAAATGGGTCTTGATAAGATCACAATACGTAAGCCGGTGTAAAACTTGATAGCAAGGAGACACCTGACCCTCACAACATGCGGGGCTCCAAACCATAACCACCCCACATCCATGAACATTCGTCATCCTGTCACAGAGCTGTGTATTTCTTTACGTCGCCTGACAGGTGTCGGAACACCAGGTATTCGCAAAGTTACTCAGGATCGGAACTCGCATGTATGTGGCATATGTTTGCTGGCAGATTCCTTTTTGTGTTTGTAACTAGAATGTCTATAAGATGTAGCTAACCCAGATAATGCAGAGCACTTTCCAAGTTATGAAAACATTGATATCCCCTTACCATAAACAGGATTTTGATTTGATCAGGTCCTGATCCGATTTGATGGTCTTAGCGTACCAACATACGCATTTCCAGGTTTGTCGTTCATACGTGCATATGGTATGATCGTGCTCCAAGAATACCATTCCGTGTATAGGTGGAATAGAGATTTCTTGGTTATAGCAGTGGCTCTCCCACTCACTCAGATGCACCCGTACCGTCCCATTTATTAGGCTGGTAATATGAACAAAGAATTCACACCAATTATTATACAAAGAACTTCAATGATTTATCGCAACACCTCGTGCCATCAGGAAATAGTGCAGACTTGTTCAGCATTTTAAACTCACTTTGATGGCTCATTTTTGGTTACATGTTTCGGAGAGAGTCGTGTTCTTATGTCCAGGTAGGAAAGCAAGATATGTCCCCACCACTCATACCCCTTCTCAAATACTTAGACACAAGTTCTGATGAAATCCTTCAGGTTAAATATTGCCTGATGAGACGCTGGGTAATTTTAATTTAAATTTATAGTGTACAAATGTATAGTAAAAAATAATAACATGCCGTTTTCTGTATGAATAACCTAGAATTGTGACAGACCCAACGTACTCCTTTGTTCCATAGAACTACCAAGTTTTATTTGGAACCAAATAAATTGTTCGATACAATTGTACCTCTAATTTAATGTATATTCTAGTATTAAGAAATACTATGTGTCCCTACCTGAATACCACAGAGCAACCGTATCATTCGCACTCACCGTGGTAACGTGTTGCATCTTGCCAGCCACGAGACACTGCAAGAGAGGGCTTTGGCAGGCGTGTGCACTTA
>SDVV010034725.1:0-11141 GCA_016164225.1 Gammarus roeselii
CCGATGAGTGACTCTGTACGATCGTGTTGGCTCTATGATCAGCCAGTGCAGAGCTGCCTCCGATGAGTGACTCTGTACGATCGTGTTGGCTCTATGATCAGCGAGTGCAGAGCTGCCTCCGATGAGTGACTCTGTACGATCGTGTTGGCTCTATGATCAGCGAGTGCAGAGCTGCCTCCGATGAGTGACTCTGTACGATCGTGTTGGCTCTATGATCAGCCAGTGCAGAGCTGCGAAGTGTTGCTGATTAGAAAAGGGCCCACATTAGTCATTTCCGAAAAGAGAATCAGGCAAGAGCCAGGCAATGACAGACCAATTAGACTCACTTCTGTGGCCAGCAAGACCTTTGAAAGACTGATTGAAGCAAGAAAAATTGGCCACCAAGATACACTGAGTCTAATCAAGGATGCCCAATATGGATCCAGAAGTAAATTACCAGTCTCGCCAATCTCTTTGATTTTGTCAATAAAATCACTTGAATAATGCGATGATAACAAATCTAGAGTGATTTTCAAAAACATTGGGTAAGGTGTCCCATAGGCGCTCGATAGAAAAGTAGAGACCCTCGGTATAAATGGAAATGTTTCCAAGTTACTCTGCAACTGGCTTACGGGCCGGTTACAACAAGCCTTTACAGGTGAAGGAATTACCTCTGTGGGCTACAGTTACATCAGGAGTGTCACTGGGAAGTGTTTATGTGGCCCTCCTCTTCATAATCTACGTCATCATTTGAAGGATACCCTAATTCTTCAATAACACCAAACTCCGTCACCTAGCAAACTGGCCGCAGGATCGCATATCTATTCAAAATGACTTTAATGAACTAGAGGCGTGGGTAGGCAAAAGTTAAATAAACCACAATGTTGAGAAATGCATAGTAATGCACTTTAGAACCCACAATACGACGACTTGATGACAAAACAGCACCTGACTGAAGTGGATCTGCAACGAGATCTTGGAACCTTGATAGCCAATTATCTCAAATGGAATCGCCTAGTGGATGCTAGCTTTTAAAAACCCAACAGAGTTTTTGGCTTTATATCGAGAAATTTTCTGTACCAACACAAGGACAATCACCGTCACAGTGGTGATGCATCACCGTCACAGTGGTGATGCATCACCGTCACAGTGGTGATGTATCACCGTCACAGTGGTGATGCATCACCGCCATAGTGGTGATGCATCACCGTCACAGTGGTGATGCATCACAGTCACAGATGTGATGCCCTCACTCCTAAGACCCCATTTGAAATTTGCCATTCAATTCTTAGGTGAGAGGGGGTATCATCAAGAGGGTCGAATTCAACACCAAGCAACAAAAAAAGATCCCAAAACTGAGATTAAAGGCAAACCCACAAAATCTTGAACATGTGAAGCTGATCTCACTGGTAAACAGACGACTGAGGAGTCGGCTCATCGAAGCCTACTCCCCCTAGAGCTACGGGTTCACTGGGTCACGACCCAATCGGGAGGGTGAACACCCTAATTTCCTTTCAGCCTCTCTATTCTTCACTATTCATTCTCTCCCATTATCTACCCTTTCCTAGTTGTGTTTTCACCTTGTTTACTCCTTATACCTCGTTTGTTTTGATGAGACTTCATTACCGAATCGCTCCTCATCTTAACAACTTTCCCGCATAGTTTTTTTGCCCTATGTTTATTTTATCTTATTTCATCTTTCTGTACTTTTTTCCTCTCTGTTTATTCTGTCATTTTTTTCGGTGTTCATTTTTCTCGTCTTGTCATTTGCTATTGGTTGTATTGCCTACTTCACATTTTATTTTCCTCTTTCTTTACTTCTTTATTTTATATTTTGTTCCTCTATTAATTTGAAGTGTTTATTTTATTTGCTCTTTTTTTTACATTTTTTTGAACTATTTTTCACAACTGTCAAGTTGGTCATAGTAGCAAAATTGACTAATAAAGCTGTAATTGATTGCACCGCATTAGGCCGCTGCGATGCGGCTGACCGGGGGGCCAAATATCCTTCAGCGAACCCGTTGCTGAGCTGTGGGAAGGTCATGCTTAACCGTCGGAATACTGTGTTGCTGAGGAACCGAACATCGCAGGGCTCACAGGTGGTGCTTGTTGGAAGAGCCTGAAAACACTTGTTGTATGCCCTCCGAGGTGGGCGTGGGCATGTTGAAGGGACTCCTCGGAACTCTCATGGATTCTTCAATAGAAAACCAGCAAATGTTGACGACTCGGAGTTCTCCCTTGAACCACTCTTCTGAACTACGGATATTGCAAGATAACGACGTATCAAGGTCACCATCTGGTTAGTCAACAGTAGCCTTCCCCCACTTCTGGTGAAGTGGACTCTGTTAACAAGTGACAAGATTGTGATGTAGGTGCGGCTCATGCTGCTCCGGGACGAAAGCCCGGGAGAAGCCGCCGCAACCACTATGACTTCGTGAACGGTACGCTGAAAACCAGAAAATACTTAAAAATCTCTTTCAAAAGAAACATTTTATCAAGTTCTCCATCGCCATTTCAATCACGGAAGAGAAAATGGCCGGTACGAATACTGAAGAAGCTAATCGACAACCCCGCGCTGAACTGGGGGCGTCCCCGAAGCGCATCACATCTCCCTCCGAGTGGAGATGAAAAACAAGAAGGAAAGTAGGAACATTCAAAACCCAAAACAACTAAATAATATCTTTGTAAAAGTTGATGAACACCCGACTCTCAACACGATCCAAGGAACCATCTGTTATACAAACAGGCTAAACTACTTCGACGCCGATATTCTTACTGAACTCGTGGATCAGCAAGTCACCGAAATATGTTAAGTGAAAAGACGGCGAAACGGAATTGAAGAATACATTGGTGTCTACATCCTTCCTTCATGCTCAATTCTCTGCCTCCCGATATTCACATGGACTGGACAGTGTTCGGTCCGAGAATTCATTTCTAACCCCAGACGCTGCTACCACTGCCTAAAGTTTGGGCATGGAAATGACGTTGCCGATTGAGGAACGGAACAGGTACATGCTTCCGCTTCGGTGAGGACGCACATGGCCCCAACGAAACAGGCATTATCATGGTTCAAAATAGGAACTGTGAAAGCGGGGATACCCAAATCCAGGGTTCCCATGAACCTACAACGCAATGCATCGCCCTTCCTCAAACTCGGAGAAGCCCTAGGCGTTAGTCATCCACACTATCCGGTAACTCGGTAACTCTATTAGAGTTACCTCCCCTCACTCCCACCTCACCCCGGCCCTCACTTGCTTATCGAGGCACAATGAGAGTCTCCAATCTGGACGACGACCTGCCATAGCTGGAGACTGCACCACATAAAGAAACGATACCACATCACCGCGCTCCTCGTCAACCACAAAAGAAGAAAGCTCGTGATCTGACACCAACGACCAAACTCGCCGTGCTTCAAGCCCAGTCAAGATTTCCATCAGTAGCCATGCAGGCTAGCCAGGTCATTCCTCAACTCAAATGTCTTTCAGGCGCCTTCATTAGGACACTTAATGCCTCTCTGTCTTACCCTCATTCAGCCACTCCAAACTGTAATCCTAAGGAAAATGCACTGAATGCATGGTCGAGTGATCGCCATCACCCTCATCAGCATCCCAAACAGGAGACTATCGCTTGATGCTGTTCAGCGCCAAGCGCACTGGCCGGAAATGACTTTCCGTTGACTAGTAACCATAGAAGAAGCTCTGGTAATACTTGTCAAGCACGGTCGTCAGACTGTGAGTAACATAATGTACGGAAACTGTATTGAAAAAGCCCACATCAACTCAAGCTTACATCTTAACTTTTCTGACCTGAATTTCTCATGTTCGATACAATCGTCCTCCAATGTCGTACTAACTATGCTGAACTACTGAAACTAACCCAAGCCTGAAACTCCAGTCCTCGTCAAGATTCGATCCTGCGTCGCCGGAATACGAGTCCAGCACTTTACCCACTAAGCCATCCAGCACAACTAAAGTTGTGATTCAAGCTTTCGTGAGTATTGTGCAATACTCACGAAAGCTTGAATCACAACTTTTGTTGTGCTGGATGGCTTAGTGGGTAAAGTGCTGAACTCTTATTCCGGCGACGCAGGATCGAATCTTGGCGAGGAGGGAAGTTTTTCCAATGATGAATTCACTGTCCATATACATAAGTCTCCCTACGTTATTGTTGGTATATTATCCAATGGTGGTTTGTCTCCACGAAACTCTCCTGAGGTTGTACAAACCATCTTTCCCCAGGGGTTATAACGTACACTTCATGTCACCCACTGCCGATGGTTGACCGGGCACTGGCCTAGTCACAATAGTAAATCAAGCAACCACATGTACTCCAATCCCTCACTCATCAAGCTCAGGCCCACAGAGAGACCTGAAACACCCATTACTATTTGTTACCTAAATATTTCTCCCAATGATTTTCTGTCATCCGCACTACTCGTTAACAACGTTGGTTAACTTCCTAGACCCTACCTTCTTTTAAGTGGTCTCAACGCTAAACGCCCCCTCTGGGGAGAGACATAGCTGATGGACGTGGAGGACACGTTGAAACATTCTTTGGATCTTCTGTCACGTGCGCTCCTTAATACTGGAGAATCGACGCACTTCAATACTCAGACAGCTTCGTTATTGGCTGTTGACTAATCCATCTGCTTCCCAATCCTCTCCCCAGACCTTGCCTGGAGAGTGCTGGAGGAGACCTGGAGTGACCACTTCCCCATCACTATCACTACTTTCCATCCTGAAGACACTCTTACCGCACGACGTTACCTTAATGCGTAAAGCCAACTTGCAATCGTTCACCGATTACACAACAACACCTCTCCCACCTCAGGATATATCATGTGATGAAATGATGGACTACTTTAATAATGTCCTCCTCCACACTGCCGACTGCAGATGGAACATTCTTGTAACCAAGGGAACACCAAGTACAATTAAAACACCCTGGTAGGATGATCTTTGCGAATTTGCAAAACGGCAACGGAAGCGTCCAGCAAACCACCCAAAAAAAAATAAACCTACATCCTATCTCGAAAAGAATCACGGGAGAACTTTATATCATCCATGAATTTGTGCGGTCCCGTATACGAAAAAAATTACGGGAGAGTACTGTTCTCATCCTCCCACCACCCTAAGGGTAGGGGAATGACCCGCAGGGAGTCTCTGAGCTCTTCGCAACCCGTTAGCTAGGATTTTGAGTATAGCCCTACTTTCCAGACCACAAAACGTTGTGCCGAATAAAATGATCTGGATTTCTCCTCATATGCACCAATCACTGTACGCGAAATCCTGGGTGTAATTCGCGCCTCCAACTCCTCTTCTCCCGGTGAGGTTCTAATTTCCTAAGAGATGTTCCGTCACCTTTGTACACTTTCCCTGTACACTTTCTTACTTATGTCTTATTCACAGCACAGTCTGGTCTACACACATCGGTAGAGAGAGGCAGTGGTTCTGTCTTTCCTAACTCGGGCAAGCCTACCGATGAATTGTCTTGCTACCGCCCTACAGCCCTCACCTCGTGCACAACAAAGGTTCTGGTGAAGGTTGTGAATGACAGACTAACCCGGCACCTTGGAGCAAACTCTCTCCTCTCCCCATTACAATCGGGATTTAGAAAGATGCTATAAGCACAAGATGCATTATTATGCGTTGTTAATGATATACAAGGTGCCTTGGACCGCAAGCGACACTGTCTGTGTTGTCATTGACCCTCAGAAGGCAAATGATGCAGTCTGGCGTTATAGCATCCTCCGAGAGATCCATCAGATGGGACTCCGGGGTCACTTAGCAGTTGGGATCACAGATCCCATTACACAGCTGACGCATCGGCCCCAGCTGTGTCCCAACCCCAACTGCTGAGTGCATTGCTAAGGTGGTCGCTCGGACAGAATCTCGAGGCCTTACAATATCCCATAACAAAACATGTGCACTTCATATCCATCGGGCCCTCACATACACGGAACCAGACCTCAGACTCCGCGGAGAAATGAACCCTTTCCTACCTACATTCCGCTTTCTAAGATTATATTAGACCAGAAAATAACCTGAAAATACCACGTGCAGCAGATTAAGATTGACTGCAAAAAGCGATCTATCCTTCTTCGGATTGTCTCGCACTTCCCCTGGGGTGCGGCAAAACATCATCACTTCGCCTTAACCGCGCCATCATCCGGTCAAAACTAGACTGCAGGAGCGTTGTCTACGGTTCTGCAAAACCAAATTTTCTCAGAATATTGGAACCAGTTCATAATGCCGCTCTTTGCGCCTGTACTGGAGCTTTCCGCTCCTCCCCTATTGTCAGCATTCTTTGTGAAACTGGTGAGCCTAGTCTTGCCCTGCGACGGGAACAAATCTACCTCCTATTTTACTGCCATGTTTTCGCTCGCCCCCCCTCCCCTACTTGTGCCACAATCCGACAGTTTCCTCCCAAACTGGCTCCTTTCTCGAGCTTCTCACAGCGCATTGAGCTTCTCATTATTGATCTTCGGCTGCCAGGTATCATGGTGGGCCCCCTTTCTGCGAGATGCAGTCCTCATCTAGCGTATACCAGAAAATGGGCTTTGCCCTCGTTATTTTACTGGCTGCAAGGCAGATGTCACACCACAAAATCTTTGAGCTATTTGTATAGATCAGGCAGACTCATCACACTGATAGCTTGCATATCTTCATTAATGGTTCTAAAAACGACGATGCTGGGGGCTGTGCAGCAGTACTCCCCGGGCACGTCGTCACTAGGAGACTCCCGCCATCAGCGTCAGCCTTCACTGCTGAACGCACGACCATCGCCGACGCCCTTTTGGCTGCCGATACTCCTCCAGATGTCAATATCTCAATCATCAGTGTTCGCTTAGCGCGCTTCAAACCCTGGAGACCTTCGACCATTGCCACTCTGTTTCAGCAATCTTGCGCTGGGCTGTGCGATTGTCCTCTAGGAACAAGAACCTTCGTTTGTGCTGGGTTCCGGACCACTCTGGGGTGGTGGGCTATGAATGATCAGGCGGACGAAGTAGCTCGAAGAGCTGCAGCGGCCCCTGACACAGCAGAACAGCGTCCACTTCCGAATAAAGACTTTTACCCTGCGATTAAAAGAGCTGTGCGAAATAAATGGATCATGGAATGGTCTGATGTTCTTGTGAGAAATAAATCGCACAGTATCAAAGACACACCTACACCCTGGGTCTCTTCCAGCAGCCGGTCTCGACGGACGGAAAAAACTCTATGCCGATTGAGAATTGGATGCACAAACACCTAATGGAGGCGTCGCCACCCCCATAGTGGCTGGACTGTTCAGTCCTTTTACAATTGCCCATGTCTTGGCGGAGTGCTCAACCTGGGCTGAATGTCGACACGCACTCCCCCAGGAGCCGGTTTCGCATAATGCTCACTGAGTTCCATCTGAGACAATTCAGTGCGGAACCGCTTCTCAGCTACCTTCGAGAAACAAACCTCTTTACTGAAATCTGACTTGTGGTGAATTGATCATACGTAATCTTACCTACCGATGGACTCCTCCATCCCGGAGGACCGCCGCTGCTTTGCTCTTTTTGAGTAAGCCACTTATGTAACCTCTCACTATAAACAGGAGAGACCTGTGCATGCCGTGAGTCGAAGCAATTCCAGAGATGAACGATGACTTGTCGATAACCTGATGCAGCACTGGCTGCTGGTTTGACGTTCGGCGCCAGAAGGACATTGACTCCGGTGCACTAGAAAGCCTTGGCTCTCTAATCTAATCTAGAAGGACATTGACTCTAGTGCACTAGAAAGCCTTGGCTCTCTAATCTAATAGGACTTCCACTCCAGTGCACTAGAAAGCCTTGGTTCTCTAATCTCTTAAAGAGACCTACAAATACCTGAATGGATTTCGTGTAGCCAGCTCTAAAGGGCTCTTTGATGGAGATTATAATCAAAATAATAGAACTGAAGGACAACGCTTTTAGTTGAACCCTTCTAAACATTAGTTGCCGGGAATTTCCTTCAAATCAAGATACCAACAATTTAGAACCGTCTACCACATGATGAGGTGAATTGTAACTACATCAACACCTTCTAAATCCGGTTGACAAGCACCCTTGGGAACCTATCCAACGTCCTTCTCGGTTAGAAAGGTGGAAACAGTTGCTGCAGATTGAGGCACCCTCTATCGATGCTCTACAACGAATACCAGCCCTGAAACTGGACAGCACATTTTGGCAGGACTAGTAACACTGCAAAATTCAAATTGAAGTACGACTAGAATAACTCTTCAGCCCGTCCCAAGCCTAGTTACTATAACACTATTAACTTGTCCATCTTTGCAGGTATTATCAAGAGCGATGAGAACATGGTTATTAACTTGTCCATCTTTGCAGGTATTATCAAAAGCGATGAGAACATGGGTATTAACTTATAAATCTTGAATATTTAAATCAATCTCTGCAGGGTATTATCAGAAGCACTGGAATCATGGTCAATAATTTGTCCATCTCTGCAGGTATCATCAAGAGCGATGAAATCATGGTCATCAATGGGGCGATCGTGAGCGACCTTGACATGATGTACATCGAGAGCGTTCTTCAAGAAGAACTGGCGCTCTGCCTTATGATGAGGTAAGGGCCTGCTTAATGTAAATGCTTGCATAAGCAATGCCTTATGGTCATACTCTTGCTTCAGTAAACTCCTTCGAGGAGTCTGAAAGTACTTACTCCAGTGGAGTAGTTCGGACTGTGTAATGAAAGATGCCCCAACAGAACCTACTGGCCTGACATCACTCAATTACTGATGTTCCTATTCCTTCGGGTGGTCGTCCCGCACAATGCCTACCAAACTGGCATCGTTCATCAGTTGTTCCCATTCCGCAGGTCATCCCGCACGGAACCTCCCGACCTGGCGTCCCTCATGAAGACCACCGACGAGATAATCGAGTCCCTGGTGTGCCCGCCTCCGCCCTCCGAGTCCTCACTGAATGAAGAGATGATCTCCTCGATGATCGTGCCTGCGCCGTCCTGGTCCAAACAGGCAATGACGGGCATCATACAGCCTCCCATTGGGGGCATTGGCGGAGGGCCCATGGGCATCAGCATTCCCGGGATGGGCATAAACAACATGGGCAGCGTGGGTGCGCTGAACAGCATGGGTGGCATGGGCTACAACAACATGGGCGGTTACGGCATGAGCGGCGTCATGATGGGTGTTCACCAGCAGCAAGTGCCGCATGGCATGCTGCAATACGGTGAGTGATGGAAAAGACTGGGCTTGTAGGTGTGAGTATTAGGGAAGACTGGGTTGGTAGGTGTGAGTAATGAGCAAGTCGTAGGAGGCTAGCGAGTGGGCACTAGCAAGTCGTGGGAGGCTAGTGAGTGAACGCTAGCCGGTCGTGGGAAGCTAGTGAGTGGACGCTAGCAAGTCGTGGGAGGTTAGTGGTTAGACACTAGCCAGTCGTGGGAGTCTAGCGAGTGGACGCTAGCCAGTCGTGGGAGGCTACTGAGTAGACGCTAGCAAGTCGTGGGAGGCTAGTGAGTGGACGCTAGCCAGTCGTGGGAGGCTAGTGAGTGGACGCTAGCAAGTCGTGGGAGGCTAGTGAGTGGACGCTAGCAAGTTGTGAGAGGCTAGTGAGTGGACGCTAGCCAGTCGTGGGAGGCTAGTGAGAAGTTGACGCTAGCAAGTCGTGGGAAGCTAGTGAGTGGACGCTAGCAAGTCGTGGGAGGCTAGTGAGTGGACGCTAGCAAGTTGTGAGAGGCTAGTGTGTGAGGTGTGGGGACCAAAATTGTACTGCAAATCCCATTTGAAGCCTGACGAGTGAAGTATACAACTGAAGCACGAGGTCCCTGGACTGTCAGTGAAAGGGTTTGGATTTGAAGCCACGGACTCGATTGCCTTTCTTGTAGCTTCTTATTGTTTTTTTCACTTGAGATCATGGGTAAATAAAATTCCAAGGTCTCGTTGCTGCTCGATTTCAGTCATATGCTGATCTGCCATCACGTAAGCTGAATTTCGATTTTGTGATTTAATGTGCATAACGGTGAATATGTCAGCATTAAAGTTCATTTGCCATTTCTCTGACCAGTTCACTAGTTTATTAAGATCCCTTTGTATAGTTATGCGATCATGCTCACAGTCCGCTTTGTGGCAGTTTAGTATCGCAAGCAAATTTTGATAACTTGCCAACGCTGTCGGAGTCGATGTCAGTTATGTAGATTGTAGAGAGAATGAGCCCAAGAACACTGATGTTACCACAGCCTACAGATTTTACCTTGGCCGACACAGACTCGTTGCTTGCGGCCTGTGAACCAATTTCGGAGCCACCTGGCAGCCTTCCCAGCTGTGCCAAGTGGTCATACTTTTTTAGAGGCGTTCATGGGGGACCATATCTAACGCTTTTAAAAGTTGAAATAAATAAGGTACACAGCTTTGGCTTCATCGTCTATCTCTGTGACCTTGATGAAGAAGTCCACGAGATGGGACGGGCAGCCAAGTTTGGTTCTGAAGCAGTGCTGGGTTTCCTTGACGAGTTTTTTTTTTTTGGTGTGGTGGCATGTTCTACTTATTTATGTCAATCGTTCCAAGGTTTTGCAGACCACAGATGCGAGACTGATGGGTCTATAGCTTCCTGGTTCTTGCCTACTACCGTTCTTGAATTTGGCTGTGATGTTTGCTGTTTTCCAATCTTCTGTAGTAATTCCAGTAGTCAAAGGCCTGTTAAAGACCTTCATCATCGGAATACTTATGATTTCGGAGAGGTTGCGTAACATTCTCGGATGCAGACCGTATAGGTGTTCGTATTTGGTATAAGGTATTCTTTAGTTACCTATTACCCTAGATAGCACTTATTTAATGGTAACAATCAATTATGCACCAGTACACTCGTATACAAAGTATGCTTGCCAACTTTAATTACTTACCGGCATCCGTTCCTGGTTGGGGAAGGAACTAGCTGGCATCGGTTCCTGGTTGGGGAAGGAACTAGCTGGCATCGGTTCTTGGGTGATGTAGGAACTAGCTGGCATCGGTTCTTGGGTGATGTAGGAACTAGCTGGCATCGGTTCTTGGGTGATGTAGGAACTAGCTGGCATCGGTTCTTGGGTGATGTAGGAACTAGCTGGCATCGGTTCTTGGGTGATGTAGGAACTAGCTGGCATCGGTTCTTGGGTGATGTAGGAACTAGCTGGCATCGGTTCTTGGGTG
>SDVV010034726.1:0-11141 GCA_016164225.1 Gammarus roeselii
CTACGGTTTGATTTGTAATGTTGTGACCCAACAACTCCTGTGAACCACAGCCGCATGCTTGCACTTGTTAACGCAGGAGTATTGCGGCAGTTCCACTTAGTCCAGGCTTCCAAAACTGTCCGCATCTCGCGTGACGCTCTGTTAGGAAACATCGAGAAGAACCCAACATTCGACAGCAGAACATCATCGATTTGAAACCTAAATTACCTTGCAGTTTAAGCCATTCAGAAAAAATTGTGAGGTAATTAGGTTATTACAAAAACGAAACTTGGAAACATGGTAATGTCAAATCTATGTAAGCTCCACATCCATGTATCACAATCAGTGTAGCCTCTTTCACTAACTAATTGATATACAGTCGTGTACTCGTAAAACAAATCAAATCAGAACACGATAAAGATCAGCCTTATGTTATCTTCAAGGATATTTTATATATAAATCGATTCTTAATATACGAACAAAATATTCATGCGTATATTAAATGCATGCGAACTTCAAACATACCTGTAATTTCTATCTGATTTAAAACGTTCGTGAAAAACCAGAGGAATTTTCATTTTTAGGGATGGTGGGAATCTAAATGAATGTGTCAGTTGTCTATAGCACGCGAGTGGTGATGCGAAAGTGTTGTTCGGATACAACTTCCAAAAATATCTTCCGCATGGTCTCCAGCTGCAGCCATGATTTCTCAACTTTTAATTCTTGTACCTAGCTTGCTCCTTCTCTGAATGTATTTCGTTCGGTTGCCTCTGTTTCACGCTGAAAGCATGCTACTACAGGGTCTTCCAACGCCCTCCTTCTTGCCACTAACGTGTTATAGCATCGTCTTCCAACACCTCTCGCCTGCAACACTGACTGTCTACTCAGAGACACAAACCACCTCCCTCCGTCTCGTTGCCTCCAGAACCTACGTTGATAGCAACAATGCTGCAGCGCCTGCCGACCGATTCAATTAAGCAGGATTATGGGAAATAGGAATGCTTTGGAATTTATACACTTCGTGTTGGCTGTATAACAATATTGTATAACAATAAATGTTAGAACGTGATCTGGCAATTAGTGAATTCTGAATAAATGTACTAATCTCTCCAACAATGCTCCATTGTTCATATGTGAGTGAATAGAACAGATCAAGCCATATCACTGCCCTGTATGCTAAACGTTTCGTTGTATTGAAATACTTCATCTCCCAGGAGCAAGTACACACACACACACACGCAGATATATATATATATATATATATATATGTACATGTATGCACGGCTGCACTGGTGACTTCTGATGAAATGTTTAGTTATAAATTTAGCATGTGTTTATGTTGGTTACCATAGCAACCAAGAAAGTGGCAACTTTTTCGATTTTTTCAAGACTCTTTTCCGTAGCATAGTTACTTACCAGTGCTATATAACATCCAAAATTTTAGTAGTTGTTAATGTATAAATTCTGTTTGAGACTTTCCATCTGATGAGCTAATGATAGCGAAACGCGTCATGGAATACTAAATTATATTTGCTGCTAAATTGTTGATTTCCCTTCGAACTTCGGGATCATGAAAATAAATTTAGCCTTATACCAACAAAATATGAAATGAAGACAAGACAGCTCGGAAGGAAGGAACATATGCTACTCATCATCATCACGGAGAAGCTGTCAACCGAAGCACATTCATCAAGGGACCGAACAAGTGGCTGGAAGTGTTAAATTGTTTAGCAAGTACGTCGTAGCAGAACAACTCTGAACCTAGGAAGATTGTAAGCTTCCTCCTGCTCTGTTGCGACACTCGCTATTCGTCATTGAATTCCGCTGTTTGGATTCGTGATGAACGGGTCATCGGTCATTATTATCTTTTGGACTACTACCATAAGCAATTAGACCAGTGGATTACACCTTGCCCTCATAAATGAGCCCTCCAACAGAGTTCATTAAGCCCTAGCCCTCGAGCAACAGTGCACTGTGACTCTAAGCCCCAACTCCAATTAGCACGGTTCATCCGCGGCTCTCAAAAGAAGAACTGGCGCGGGGAAGTTTGAGAACGAGAAATGTGAAGGTCTGTCCAGCAGACTTCAAGTTTTCCTCAATACGCCTGAGTTGGAATGGAAGTGCAGAGTTGAATGCAAATGAACTTCATTACTGTTTCTGGCAGAGACGACGTCATCGCTGCGAACATCACTCATCTGGGGGGGAGTAGACATGACACTCTATCTGGTGAGGAGTAGACATGACGACAGTACTCTCTCTGGTGAGGAGTAGACATGATGACAGTTTAATACTCTCTCTGGTGAGGAGTAGACTTGATGACAGTACTCTCTCTGGTGAGGAATAGACATGATGACAGTTTAATACTCTCTCTGGTGAGGAGTAGACATGATGACAGTACTCTCTCTGGTGAGGAGTAGACATGATAGCAGTACTCTCTCTGATGAGGAGTAGACATGACACTCCCTCTAGTGAGGAGTAGACATGGTGACAGTTTAATACTCTCTCTGGTGAGCAGTAGACATGATGACAGTTTAATACTCTCTCTGGTGAGGAGTAGACATGATGACAGTACTCTCTCTGGTGAGGAGTAGACATGATAACAGTACTCTCTCTGATGAGGAGTAGACATGACACTCCCTCTAGTTAGGATATACATGATGACAGTTTAATACTCTCTCTGGTGAGGAGTAGACATGATGACAGTTTAATACTCTCTCTGGTGAGGGGTACACATGATGCCAGTCCCTATCTCTGGTGAGGAATAGCCATGATGACAGTCACTCCCTCTGGTGAGGAGTAGTCATGACGACAGCTTAATACTCTTTCCGTTGAGGGGGAGACATGATGACCGTTACTCTCTCTGGTGAGGAGTAGACATGATGACATTACTCTCCCTGGTGAGGAGTAGACATGACACTCTCTCTGGTGAGGAATAGACATGACGACAGTTTAATATTCTATCTGGTTAGGAGTAGACATGATGACAGTTCAATACTCGCTCTGGTGAGGAGTAGACATGATGACAATTTAATACTCGCTCTCTCTGGTGAGGAGTAGACATGATAACAGTCACTCTCTCTGGTGAGGAGTAGACATGATGACAGTACTTTCTCTGGTGAGGAGTAGACAGTATGGCAGTTACTCTCTCTGGTGAGGAGTAGACATGATGATAGTTTAATACTCTCTCTGATGAGGGGTTGACATGATGACAGTTTAATACTCTCTCTCTGGTGATGAGTAGACACGATGACAGTCACTCTTCCTGGTGAGGAGTAGACATGATGACAGTTTAATTAATGAAAGCACAATTCACAATTTTTTATTTAAAGCTTGATGTTGAACATGTTTTCTTAATTAGAGTTTATTCCCCCATTCAGTTTACGGAACAGTCATCAATTAATCGCTCATTTTCTTAATCCAATCATCACGGTTCGATAAAAAATTCCTTCTCGCCAAAGTAAGTATAATGATAGGTATGATTAGAAACCACTTTGTTCGCAGTCATCAAAATGTCAAACAACCAGCATTTCGATCTGATGAACTAAAATCACTTTTATCGACAATGAACATGAAAACCACCTCGTGTGGATCAGCTTTAATAATATTAACCACCTCTTGTGGATCAGCTTTAATAATATTAACCACCTCTTGTGGATCAGCTTTAATAATATTAACCACCTCTTGTGGATCAGCTTTAATAATATTAACCACCTCTTGTGGATCAGCTTTAATAATATTAACCAGGCTAGCAATGAAGAAGGAAAAAAAAGCCTGCAATCTGCACGAATCCTAAGCCTAACTCGACCACCATGATTGCAAGCCTCGCTCAATCTGTCGTCAACCACCAATCTCGCATGCGCAACATTTTTACAACTGCTGCACATAATCATCTCACGTGGACGTTGTTCATAGCTCATACCACGAAACGCCAACCGCTGCAGGCAACTTTGACTGGTATTAAGCCCAATGCCCGTCGCAATAATGGACTTTGGTGATGGCAATTAGAGCGGACGCGCCCTCAAGCAGGCCGAGTCATGAATGATGAGCAGCAGAGACGAACGTCGGGCGAGAGGCTAGGTCGTGCGAGGTGCTCTTGTCAGCACTGGTCTGACTATTATTAGTGATGTATTATTCAAGTGCCCCACTCCTTCACAGCTCTTGCTCTTGTGCAGTATTGAGGTGATCTCGTCAGCACTGTTCTGACTATTATTAGTGATGTATTATCCTAGTGACTCACTCCTTCACAGCTCTTGCTCTTGTGCAGTATTATTAGTGACGTATCATTCAAGTGCATCACTCCTTCACAGCTCTTGCTCGTGTGCAGTATTATTAGTGATATATTATTCAAGTGCATCACTCCCTCACTGTTCATGCTCGTGTGCAGTATTTGTGAGCAGAGGAAGCGGTATTTTTATTATTCCAGGTGCCTCACCAATGATAGAGTCCTTAGTGATGAATTCAATCTTTTTTGTTCGGAATATGAATATCCAGTTTTGAATTCGTCTTGTATCTAGTGATAACTTTTATTTGGTTTAACATTTACAGCCTAACAGTTATTAATACATTTGACACAGGCGTGCCGAACAAAGGTTAATGGTTGTAACGGACATCCATTCGCTAGGTTACAATTGTTTTGACGACTAATCAACAAAGAGTGAAATATTCATCTAAATAATATTGGGATTTGACATCACAGTTATATTTCACCATTCATGTAGTGTAACTGTGAATAGATGTGTAGTGTAGCTTGTATACATGAATCAAGTTCTGACACGTAGGATTCGTGCTCGCTGCTCTTGTCTCGATTTTTATTTCTATATAGCAATGCTCAAACGATGCAGGGCATCAATTCTTTTGAAAACTAGTGATCTAGTGATTTGTTTCTTGCGTATGGCAGTGGTTGAACATCTGGCAGCTAGGAATGCGGTAATATGGCACAAGTAGAAATTGATTAGTTCGTGACTACACTCACGAATGCCTTACTAAGAATGTCATGATAGATAAATTCAATTACTATTTTGAAAAGGACCGAAATCTTATTTGTGAACCGAACAATTTATTAGCTATCTTACAATGAGATAACAATGCTCATCAATCGAGATGAGCTGCACCAAAAACGAGTCCATGATCAGCTTCAGGACAAACTTTGTGCAAGAAATCCTTGAACAAACTTCCCCTCGTGGATCATCTAAGAAGATCTAATATTCTCAGCAGGAATTGGCAAACATTGCAGTAGAAATTTTCTACTGAAATTTTCTTGGCTGCTCGAGCCAATGACAGCCGCTGAAAATGTGCGCAAAAATTTAGTGATGTTATTATTGTAATGCCTTCCCTTATGGTAGTCATCTTGGTGTGAAGTCTATAGACCGCTCGTATTTTATGTACAGCATCAAATCAATGTTAACAAATCTTGAAATAGGGACATTTTCGCAGCTTATTGGCCTGTTTAACTCAAGCTCTCTATCGTACAACGGATACAGATATGGTAGCTAATTCCGAGTGGTTCGCACAATTCGATGATCGTGACAGGAGATTCGCTTGCACTAAATAAACGTTCAAGGATTTTACTATATCTTGTTGGTGTTTTTTTACCATTTGGGTCCTAAATTTATTGTCAGCAAAACAAATCAGGCATGGGACAGTGGCAGTCTATTTGTCTGTTTTCCAATCGATATCAGGAATATTGGAAATTCCAAGAACAAAACTGTTTTGTGTAGGGACGCATTCGAAAAGGGTGTTGTATAGATCGATACCATCTGCAACAATGCTCTTGGGGTGGCGACAAGCGAGTGTAATTTATTGATACTTTGTATGTTCACCAACTACTTGAATTGATCCCATGTCGGAACTGCTGCTTGGAATAAGAACTATTATTATCTGTAGAGCATTTTTACGAGGAACAATACTCTTTGACTCTCACGGCCTTGTCTATCTTTGTGAAATAGTGAGAAACTCGGGAAATAGAATTTACTTAGATAATATCTGGGGACTGATTTCATCCACGATATTGTGACAGCTTCTATTACGATCGCTTTGTTCGACATAAAAATATCCCAATGAGTACACTAATTTAGCAAGCCGCCGAACATTGGCATAACCAAGCCATCCTCCAGAGCAATGCCTGAGGCTAGCTTTGTGACATTGAATTTTCTATAGATAAATAGCCTTTGATTGAATTAGAGATGAAAACTAATTCATAAAAAAGTCGATTTGATATTGTACAATAATTCGTCCTTCCTGACAGTCTATGACCTGGTTGTGTAGACGGCCTTTGCATGAAAACGAATTATGCCCTAAAACTAGATTGATGCAGTGTTTTAAATATATATCATTTTGCATGCCGTCTGCAGATATGAATGATATCAATAATTTGCATGAACGAGTTACTGGCAACTACTGATAAACCAATGAAACACAAACTTCGAAAATTTCATTTACAGTGAATCTATTTAAGAAAATGAATCCTGCATTTGAATTTGCATATATGAAATTCTGTGTTATGAGATTCCCTAATAATATGGTTCCCTTTTTTAACTGCTGGAATATTGTTATAATGTACTGAATATGTACATATGTTTGCTACCATCCTCAGATGAAGTTTATCTCACATCATCCGTTTGTTCACAATAATTATGATTTTGTTTCCGACAAAACAAAACTTTCATAGTACGAATATAAATGGTGAAATCGCAATCCAAAGAAGGGCACGGCACTTTAAAAATGACACGTTGGTCATGTAAAATGTTTATATGAATGGTACATTTTTTTAGAAACGTGCACTTCTCTAAATTGTTATTTCATCTTAAGTGATTCCTCCTTTCTCATCGTATGTCAAGTGGGAAACAAATAACACTGTTGTGAACATAGGATTGACGAGGATAAAAGTTCAATGGAGAAGGTTTTCTAACATATGAACATATTTAGTACATCGTGTTTATAGTCAAACACATCATGGATAAAAAAATGTGCTTATTTCAGAACTCGTCGTTTCTTCTCCCAAGTCAAATTCCCCACCCACTCTTTCAATACGCGTCGTCGTCCCAACACCCCGCTCTGCCTGGCTGTTCCATTAGCCGTCCATAAACAGAACCAACACATCACCGTGTATGCCAGCTGTTCCATTAGCCAGCACCAATCAATGCCAGCACAGTGCCGACCATGTTTTCATGCCCCATAAAACTTATCTTGCCGCTTCGAAGCCTATAGCAAAGTGCTGTTAATGAACCACGTAGAGAGCCTCTAGGCTTTTCTATGGAAATCGAGGAGACCCTTGGGGTAGACGCGCTCTCTGTTTGGTATACTAACTGTGACGATGTGTCTTCGTGCTGTCATTGCTACGGGGCGTTGCAGATTGTCGCTGTCTTGCGGAATTGATATGGCCAGATGCCGCCCAGTGGCAAGCACCCGCAACTGGTTGTCACGACTGGTGAGGAATGGGCAGATGGACCACTTTGCCAGACACCAGCGACTGTCCGTCACGACTGGTAAGGTATGGACAGATGGCTCATTTTGTCACACATCAGCGACTGTCTGTCACGGCTGGTAAGGAATGGACGGATGGCCCACTTTCCAGACACCAGCGACTGTCTGTCACGACTGGTAACTGATGACATCCAGGGCCTCACACCCACGGCTGATGATTGGGGACTGTTGACGGCCAAAAGGAAAAAGGCTACTACTTTTTATCACCATTGATATTAAACCAGGGAAGATTACTCAGAGGGCAAAAAAACACCTTACACTGGTTATTCGTGACTGCTGATATAACGTGACAAGTTGCACCGTCTTATAGAATAAACATGCTGAACAGTGTGCTTCGCATCTTAGTGCTAGAACATTGTCAACAAAATGGTTTGCGTTGTGATGTTGTACAGTTGCAACTATTGGAATGAATCGTGAGCAGTATAAATGTAACTAATATGATGCTTTCTGATTCATTATTGTTACATCTGATGTATCGTAAGTTGGAATTCTGTAACATTGCCGCACATGAAATGCATTTTGATGCAGTTCAATTGTAGTTGGTGAAATACCTTAGGATTCATGACGGCGGTATCCGCTGTAATGCACTGTGACACACGTACATAATGCATTGCGACACAGTTTATCAACCTGGGGTAATACATAGCAATTCATAATATGCACTGTCATGCAGTCAAACCAATCAAGCTGAAGGCGATAGAAAAGTAGATGATTGCTACTACAAGCAAATGAACACTACAGTGTCCGTATATGACTTCATTGATTAGAAGCACAGCTGACCAGCCAGACCAGACTGAATGCTTGCCTCAGGCTTCCTTAATTGATCGACGGCACTTTCTGAGCGTTGTTGAAGTTATTTATTCAATAACGGAATATAATCTCGCGTTTATCAATGGTAAACTTGGAAATGATTCGTATGACATTTCCAAAGAAGTATTCTTGGAAACGATATAACTTTCTTTTTACATGTCAGCCTCTTAAAAGTCTATGTATGATATGTACATGGGGAGTAAAATCCTGTCAGTTGTGATGTCCATTTAGCTTTTAGTGGACCCTTCCAGTCCAAGTGCATCGGCGTGTTGCCTCGTACATTGTCACAAACATGCTCAGCAACACACATGAATGTGAGAAAAAAATTTAATATTCCAAAGTTCATTATTCGACCCGATCTACCCGATCAATCAAATCAGGATCACACGCTCGGTGCCGATGTATGCCTCAATAGTGTACTGGATCGCGATATCATATTTGATCGCGGAACCTTTATTGTTTCCGAAAGCCTAATTCATGACATGTTTATTACATAACATTCTATCCGTCTGCTAAGGACATACAGTATTTGTACGTGTTGTTACACTTATGGACAAGGCAATATTGTAGCGGCCCGTGGTAGAATAAGTAGAATAATTCAAGCTACACATGTTAACTTCAGAAACAGCATCCTGCGAACTTTGCAATTGGAGCGAATAATCACATATTTTTTTTTACAACGAAGGAGATGCAGGCTCGCGATAAACTAACATATAATAAGACATGGAAAACGATTGTTCTTCGATAAATTATGTATTTCTATGAAAGACATTGCCTTTTTAAATTATCGTTGCGTCACAATTCATCACAATCCGTCACAAAATAGGTGTTTAGAACTTTGGAAAAAACGAACTATCAAGAAAACAAAAACAAGGTCACGATCGTTGGTGAAAGGTGCACTAGAATTTGAAACGTTCACCACTTCGTTTTGCTGGGTTAGTGTTAGTGTTTATCTATCTAATATTACTTCTTCAGTAAGCTGAAAATATATTTCAAGAAACCTTATTTTCAAACCAAACAGAGTCTAATCAAATTTCCATGCCGCCGCGTTCAAGGTCAGCAGCTGAAGCCGACCGTTGTTCCAAGGAATTTAACGATGATATGAATGTGCAAAATTTGAATATGGTTAGGAAGCTAAACTATTATATACCAGCAATCACCTGTTCTGCGGGAGTTGACACGCTCGGACAGTTTGCGTTAAGCTGAAGTAGTTCCAGAACGCGTTACTACAAGCAGAATGAACGAATGACAATTTCTTTAAAACGCTAGTAATTCCTGCGTAGTTTTTTTCGGATGGTATCTACCAATACGCTTCAGAAAATATATTAGATTATTTTGATGCCTTAAATGATTGCCATGTTATTAAATGGGCCATATTCCACTGATCTCAATTGTGAACAAAATTTAGATGGCGCGAAATCTAGTGCACCTTTAACAACGCCTGCCTCATAAATTACTCATGGTCGTAATTCACAAATATAAGAATTAATGACCCAGCAGCCCAAAAATGCTGAATTCGTGATGGAATTCAAACAAAATTTTGATACGCCTGAATCTCAATAAGGAAAACCAAGAACTTGTCGGTATTGAGTGCATGATAGAAGAACAATGGCTCCTCATCAACAACTCGACAACCGAGATAATACAAGATATGGAAGTTTGTGACAAATAAATAACTGAACCGACTAAATCTAGACTTCACCCATCTAGAAATGTAAAATTTATTGTCATTTTGTTTTTTCAAAAACATGTCTAGAAAACTTATGAAAATATTTCACCTCATCGATTGTTAGCATGGTATAGTAAAATTAAGTTTGAGACCTTTGTACGGACAAATTATTAATTTCCGTTCTTTTTTCCAGTCAATCCGGCAACGATGCTATATCAACAATTTATAATTGGTCTTTCTCATATTTTTTTCGGATTTTACCAGCCCCATGATTATCCTCAAACGTTTATTACAAACTAATTAAAGCCGAACGTGTTAATTCTGTTTTATCCTGTTGTATTATGTGACACTTAAATATATTGCATCGTTTTGGGAATACAAAAAATACGATTTGAAAAACTTCTTGGTAAATAAACCCTTTTTTTTTATTTGACTCTTTTCCAGCCCAAATCCCGCCTATGTCATCCTCCTAACACGAGCGGTTTACACAAACACTTTCGAGTTAAGGCCGCCGGTCTGGTCCCTCGCATGGAGCTATTAACTATAATGCATCAAACATCTTAGTCAATGTATTTTCTCCGTGACCATTTTGTCCGGCTTTCGGGTGTGGCAATGTTTACCGGGCTCTAGAGCTTGTCTACTCAAAATTATTCGTTTTCTTATAGAAGGATCTTGGGGGAAAGCTGGTACTGAGGGAGAGTTTGTACTGAGGAAGAGTGGCTACTTTGTGAGAGCTGGTAATTGGGGGGTGGGGGTGAAAATGTAGATGAACTGTTTCCAAGGGAGAGTTGATTCTGATTGGGAGCTGGACATGAGGGAGAGTTGTAACTGGGGAAAGGTAGGTGCAGAGCGGAATCCGGTATTGAGTCATAACTGGTACTCAGTCATAACTGGTACTGAGTCATAACTGGTATTGAGTCATAACTGGTACTGAGTCATAACTGGTACTGAGTCATAACTGGTACTCAGTCATAACTGGTACTGAGTCAAAACTGGTACTCAGTCATAACTGGTACTGAGTCATAACTGGTATTGAGTCATAACTGGTACTCAGTCATAACTGGTACTGAGTCATAACTGGTACTCAGTCATAACTGGTACTGAGTCATAACTGGTACTCAGTCATAACTGGTACTGAGTCATAACTGGTACCGAGTCATAACTGGTACTCAGTCATAACTGGTACTCAGTCATAACTGGT